>JACJVH010000105.1:45000-61321 GCA_028654395.1 Scutellaria barbata
ACCACCCCGACACTTTGGATTTCACCGTGCGACGTTCCATCCTCATATTCCCCGCAGCGTTGTCCCCGTCAGTAGGTCTCCGGCTGAATTTCCCGAGATCGAGGTCCACTGTCGTTGAAAATGTCAAAGTCCATGACCGTCCGTCGAGGACAATTCTGGGGAATTCACCGATTGCGGGTGACAAGTCGGTGCGTAGCGGTACGGCAACCCACAGACTCGCAGATTGGTGAGGTCGAGACGCTTCAATCTCGAAATTCCCGAACCTTGTCCCGTGAGATTTCGAGAGTGGTTTTCGGACGTCAACTTTGCGAGTTTTCAACGAATGGGTTTGAAACTTTCAAATCTGGTAGAAAATCAAAAATAAATCATAAATGTACTGAGGTCGGAAACGGATAGGACCAATATTAAACGAGATATCAGGGTTGCAAAAAAGTTCAGAGACCATCAATCGTCAGCTGAGAGTACCGGGGCGTCGTCCGCTGACCACCCCTACGTTTTGGATTTCGTCGTGCGTCCTTCCATCCTCATTTCCCGCAGCGTTGTCTCCGTCAGTAGGTCTCCGGCGAATTTCCGAGATCGAGGTCCACTGTCGTTGAAAATGTCAAAGTCCATGACCGTCCGTCGAGGACAATTTGGGGAATTCACAGATTGAAGGGTGGTAAGTCGGAGCGTAGCGGTACGGCAACCCACAGACTCGCAGATTGGTGAGAGGTCGAAACGCTTCAATCCCGAAATTCCCGAACCTTGTCCCGTGAGTCGGTCTTCAAATTTTTATTCAAAATTCGAAAATGGTGTCCCGAACTGCCACAGCCGTCGTCACAGCGCTATAGTCGCAGACCCAGTAGTGTTTCTACCCGCCACAGAGGGGGACAATTGACCTCACGACGGGGACAGTTTTGACAGCGCTCGTGTCGCTTCCATGGTTTCGTGCAAAATTCGAGTATGGTGTCCCGAACTGCCGCCGCCGTCGTCACAGCGCTATAGTCGCAGACCCAGTAGTGTTTCTACCGCCCCCACCAGAGGGGGACAATTGACCTCACGACGGGGACAATTTTGACAGCGCTCGTGTCGCTTCCATGGTTTCGTGCAAAATTCGAGTATGGTGTCCCGAACTGCCGCCGCCGTCGTCACAGCGCTATAGTCGCAGACCCAGTAGTGTTTTCTACCCGCCACCAGAGGGGGACAATTGACCTCACGACGGGACAATTTTGACAGCGCTCGTGTCGCTTCCATGGTTTCGTGCAAAATTCGAATATGGTGTCCCGAACCGCCGCCGCCGTCAGAGCGCTATCATCAATCTTAGAAATTCCCCAATTTTGTCCCCGTGAGTCGGTCTTAAAATTTTTATATTTTCGACGGCTACCGTCCGGGATTTTATTCAGGGACCTCACGGTGGGGACAATGTCAACCCGGTAGAGGCGTCGAAAAAAAACATATATCTTCCTTCAATCTTTGAAATTCCCCAGTTTTGTCCCGTGAGTCGGTCTTAAATTTTTATATTTTCGACGGCTACCGTCCCGGGATTTTAATTCAGGGACCTCACGGTGGGGACAATGTCAACCCGGTAGAGGCGTCGAAAAAAAAACATATATCTTCCTTCAATCTTTGAAATTCCCCAGTTTTGTCCCCGTGAGTCGGTCTTAAAATTTTTTATATTTTCGACGGCTACCGTCTCGGGATTTTAATTCAGGGACTCACGGTGGGGACAATGTCAACCGGTAGAGGCGTCGAAAAAAAAACATATATCTTCCTTCAATCTTTGAAATTCCCCAGTTTTGTCCCGTGAGTCGGTCTTAAAATTTTTATATTTTCGACGGCTACCGTCTCGGGATTTTAATTCAGGGACCTCACGGTGGGGACAATGTCAACCCCGGTAGAGGCGTCGAAAAAAAACATATATCTTCCTTCAATCTTTGAAATTCCCCAGTTTTGTCCCCGTGAGTCGGTCTTAAAATTTTTATATTTTTGTCTTCGGTCAGCTTTCAACCCGGGATTTTGTCACTAGAGACCTTGACAGGGACAATTTTTGTAAAGCGCTAGTGTCGCATAAGTTGTTTCGTCCAAAATTCGAAAATGTAGTTGCCCAAACCGCCGCCATCGTCTAAGTGCTGTCATCGAAATTTAGTTACACAAACAGCCGTCTCAGCGGTATGGGCGCTGCGCCTGGCTATAAATATGGGTGCGCTCCAGCGAGGCGGCGTCATTTCGCCAAATTTTTTTTACCGGAACACTTGTTTACCGTTATATTTTTTGTCGCCAACTCAGTTTTTCGCAGTTTAAAAGTTCTTGTTTTAAAACAACTTTCCGTTTAATTTTCATTTTGTTTAATAGATTTTTCGTGCTTCCATTTACGTGAGTATTTTTCCGTGCCGACTGAAGGACTCCAACGAGTACGTTGTTCGAGGTAGCGGATATCTCATTATATTGTCGATATTTTTATTTTAAATTTTTTTCCTACGTCGTTGTAAGACCCACCCGGGCAGACTTACGCGGCTAGGAGAGAAACTCTTGTCCAAGCTTAAGGCTAACTCGGCGAACGGTGTGTGAGGCGACCAATGGTGTAATAGTTGGAGTATTCCGGCATTGCATCGGCCGTCTCACTCGTCGCATTCCATGGGGCAATAGTTGGAGTTATTCCGGCATTGTACCGTTTGTCAGACTGTTCGTTGAGTATTCAATAATAAAAAAAAAAAAACTTAGTAACAACTGGCAATGTATAATGAGGTATCTGTGATCGCGTGGATGAAATCTGTACGACGAAAGTTGGCTTGTTTCGGTCGGAAGTCTTCACTCAGCGTGATTGCAATTTTTTTACTGCTTTTATTAGTTGGTTAAGTTTTCTTTAGACACTTAGATCAGATAAAATGGGTACCGATAAATCGTCCACGACCGATGCATCAATTAATTATTTTTTTTCCGAGTATTTTCGATCAGCCACAGGGGCGCATTAACGAATTTTTTTTTCTGAAGCGGGCGCGTGTATCCGGTGCCAAATTATTATTTTTTTCTTTTATTGTATTTTCCAAACGTTGCTAGTCCAGGAATTTCATCTCGCCCGCCAGCAGCGGTGTCCTCGAGCGATATCCGAAAATCGTGTTTGCCCGAACCGCCGTCGACGAGCGCAGTAGCGTGGAATCTGTCTAATTAACATGTCGCCAGAGGGCGTTTGTATCTTTGATTGCACTGTCCCTATCATATATTTTTTTTTTTACTGCCCTTTTTAGTTGGTTAAGTTTTCTTTAGACACTTAGAGCAGATAAAATGGGTACCGATAAATCGTCCACGACCGATGCATCAATTAATTATTTTTTTCGAGTATTTTCGATCAGCCACCAGAGGGCGCATTAACGAATTTTTTTTTCTGAAGCGGGCGCGTGTATCCGGTGCCAAATTATTATTTTTTTCTTTTATTGTATTTTCCAAACGTTGCTAGTCCAGGGAATTCATCTCGCCCGCCAGCAGCGGTGTCCTCGAGCGATATCCGAAAATCGTGTTTGCCCGAACCGCCGTCGACGCAGCGCCAGTAGCGTGGAATCTGTCTAATTAACATGTCGCCAGAGGGCGTTTGTATCTTTGATTGCACTGTCCCTATCATATATTTTTTTTTTTACTGCCCTTTTTAGTTGGTTTAGTTTTCTTTAGACACTTAGATCAGATAAAATGGGTACCCGATAAATCGTCCACGACCGATGCATCAATTAATTATTTTTTTTCCGAGTATTTTCGATCAGCCACCAGAGGGCGCATTAACGAATTTTTTTTTCTGAAGCGGGCGCGTGTATCCGGTGCCAAATTATTATTTTTTTCTTTTATTGTATTTTCCAAACGTTGCTAGTCCAGGGAATTTCATCTCGCCCGCCAGCAGCGGTGTCCTCGAGCGATATCCGAAAATCGTGTTTGCCCGAACCGCCGTCGACGCAGCGCCAGTAGCGTGGAATCTGTCTAATTAACATGTCGCCAGAGGGCGTTTGTATCTTTGATTGCACTGTCCCTATCATATATTTTTTTTTTTACTGCCCTTTTTAGTTGGTTAAGTTTTCTTTAGACACTTAGATCAGATAAAATGGGTACCCGATAAATCGTCCACGACCGATGCATCAATTAATTATTTTTTTTCCGAGTATTTTCGATCAGCCACCAGAGGGCGCATTAACGAATTTTTTTTTCTGAAGCGGGCGCGTGTATCCGGTGCCAAATTATTATTTTTTTCTTTTATTGTATTTTCCAAACGTTGCTAGTCCAGGGAATTTCATCTCGCCCGCCAGCAGCGGTGTCCTCGAGCGATATCCGAAAATCGTGTTTGCCCGAACCGCCGTCGACGCAGCGCCAGTAGCGTGGAATCTGTCTAATTACATGTCGCCAGAGGGCGTTTGTATCTTTGATTGCACTGTCCCTATCATATTTTTTTTTTTTACTGCCCTTTTTAGTTGGTTTAGTTTTCTTTAGACACTTAGATCAGATAAAATGGGTACCCGATAAATCGTCCACGACCGATGCATCAATTAATTATTTTTTTTCCGAGTATTTTCGATCAGCCACCAGAGGGCGCATTAACGAATTTTTTTTTCTGAAGCGGGCGCGTGTATCCGGTGCCAAATTATTATTTTTTTCTTTTATTGTATTTTCCAAACGTTGCTAGTCCAGGGAATTTCATCTCGCCCGCCAGCAGCGGTGTCCTCGAGCGATATCCGAAAATCGTGTTTGCCCGAACCGCCGTCGACGCAGCGCCAGTAGCGTGGAATCTGTCTAATTAACATGTCGCCAGAGGGCGTTTGTATCTTTGATTGCACTGTCCCTATCATATATTTTTTTTTTACTGCCCTTTTTAGTTGGTTAAGTTTTCTTTAGACACTTAGATCAGATAAAATGGGTACCCGATAAATCGTCCACGACCGATGCATCAATTAATTATTTTTTTTCCGAGTATTTTCGATCAGCCACCAGAGGGCGCATTAACGAATTTTTTTTTCTGAAGCGGGCGCGTGTATCCGGTGCCAAATTATTATTTTTTTCTTTTATTGTATTTTCCAAACGTTGCTAGTCCAGGGAATTTCATCTCGCCCGCCAGCAGCGGTGTCCTCGAGCGATATCCGAAAATCGTGTTTGCCCGAACCGCCGTCGACGCAGCGCCAGTAGCGTGGAATCTGTCTAATTAACATGTCGCCAGAGGGCGTTTGTATCTTTGATTGCACTGTCCCTATCATATATTTTTTTTTTTACTGCCCTTTTTAGTTGGTTTAGTTTTCTTTAGACACTTAGATCAGATAAAATATATCGTATATAAAGGAATTATTTTCCATATCGTCACCACGCCGCCTAGTGTTCTAAGTTTTTCTTTTTTTTTTTTAAAGTAGAATGTCTTTGAACAAAAATTTACACCTTGCATTGGAGTCCGTGAAAAATAGGACGCTAAGCATTGGCAAAGCAAGCCGCACATTTCAAATACCAGAAACCACTTTACGCCAATACGCTCAGCGAGATGGTATCGCTGTGAAAGCGGTAAGTTGTTGATTTTTTTGTTATTCGACGTGTTTAATATTCTATTTATTCACGGGGCATATGTGTTCAGGCATCCCGTGGGTACGTGCGGACCAAGGACAACGTTGCCCTCCATGAGGCCGTTGATTTGGTGGTAAAGAAAGGTGTGGCGGTAAACACGGCGGCAATGGCCAAAAATGTGCCAAGAACCACGTTAAGAAAAGCGCTAGAAACCAAAATAGTTGAGGCCACTGTTAAGACGGTGGCCCCAAAAAAGGCAAAGTACGCGCCAAAAGAATCTAGCCCATCCGAAATTCCATCCAAACCGACCATGATCAAAAGTGAGTTATAGAAATAGAATTTAACAATCCACTCACGTGATATTATTATTTTTTTTTCCTTCTCTTCTACTTAGCCATCATCAAGTACAGCGGCGGAAGGGCACAAACTTTGAATAAACCAGTTGAAGTGCACTCGCGTGCTGCATATGGGCGACAAATTTACATCAAGCCGAATGACAATAAACCGATCCGCTCTCCTTCGGTCGAAGAGGAGTTTTCGGTTTCGGACAATGCTAGTGGGGACGATGAGCAGCCGGCCCTAAACACTCACATTCACTTTCACGATTCGTCGCCCACTCCGCAGACACCTGAGACACTGCCTAGACACTGCCTAGACACTGCTCAGACACCTGAGACAACTGCTGCTGAAACCCCGCGTACGCCCGACAGGCAAAACATATATACACCAACACCTCCCAGATCGCCCAATATGTTCGAGTTCTGCGACGACGACGTAAGTATCAACGTTCAAATACACTGGAACCATATTTGTTGACGAAATTGTTTTTACAACATTCCAGACCACGAGATCGAAGCGTATACACCTACGCCGAAGAAAGGTGGTGTACGTACGGGGGAGCCGGTGGCAGGTCCGTCTAACCTCCATCGTCGAGCGTCGCCGGTGGTCGTCAGTTCGAGAACAGTACAATTTACAAGTTTGCCTGGTTCCGAAGACGGTATGTTATATTTTGTATTTTTTTTTTTTTGTGCATCGTTCCTTACGATCGTTCATCTCATTTCAGCCATGATTGCCGGAGAGTATTCAGACGTATCTTCTGAAGTCAACCCGGCTAGCCCGCTGCGCATGTCAGACGACAGCGAGAGCGACGAGGACAACTGGGTGGCGGGTCGGGGCAAACGACGCCGGTTAAACGTTACTGAAAAATTTGTAAACGTCGTCAGCAAACGAGTGAGTATTGCGTTTACACACAAAGTGTACCGAAGAGCGCCATAATTAACGATGTTTTATTTTCTCTCGTATGTGTTTCAGTTGACGAAATACTGTCCGGTCTGTCCCTACAAGACCGACGACAATAAACTGACACGGCACATCGGGATCAAACACTGCGGCCTGCTGAAAAAACCTGCGGCTGCTAGCCTAAAGGCGATCGGGAGGATGCTGGGCAGCGAGTCTAGGCGGTCGGTGTCCCTGGTTCCGATGTCCGCCGTTAAAGATAAAATGGGCCCGTATTGGGACGATGTATCGTTCCGTAGAGTCGCCTTCCAGTAAGTACCGCTTATCGTCATCTCGTGCCCTACCTAACCTAACACGATGTTTTGAAATTTTAGGTTATGCCTGATGGGACGAATTAAGACGTACGGGGAACAGTGGGACTTGACGGAGGCCCCGATTACTGAAAACCCGTTTGAAAACTACTTGGAGTTTGCTACACCTCACCAAACCACCGCAGCGACCTTTCTCCCGACCACACCATTGAACGAAACCAGCGAAAACCAGGCGCCCCAGCTTCCCGTCCCGGGCAGCAGCACGTCTTCTCCGTGAGTATCATCTTTCGGACCGACCGACGATCGTCCGACCGTAATTCGATTTCATTATTCATTCCTTTTGTTCGCAGAGGTGTGAAACAAATCAGGAAAGGGCTGACTTCGGAGGGGCTGCAGCAGCAGTTGCCTACCGAACACCCGCTATTGAAAATGCACCACAGGAATCTTGCCATAAGCCACGGCAAAGATTCTGCAGCGGTCAAAAATTATATGGCCAACGTGGCTAGGGTGCTGTACCATGTTTCAGTATGGCTCCGTGACCGTAAGACGCCCCTAGCCACTGGTCATCCTTGTTAACCTGCCCCGTCGACCCCTACGTAGATTACCTGGAAAAGTGAGTGTCGGAATCACGTCGTGTGTTAATTTGTTTTTTAATTTTTCGTTTTCCTAACGCAGGAGAGAGGAACTCGGCCAAACAATTGCAACATCCGTGAATTATCTTAAAAATATAAATACTCTATTGGAAATGGCAATCAATAATTATGCAATGGAGGATGATACATTTCCGAAAACATTTGAACTATTGCCATGTCCTAAAACGATCAATGAAATTAAGTTATTAAAATCCAAGTTAAATCTCCTATACAAAAACAAGCTTAAAAAACAACCGAAGGAGTTGTTTCTGCGGAAATCGAATGAAGCTGTCACTCTGCCGGAACACTCCGAGGTCACGTCTGTCATTGAGCTGGTGAAACAACAAGTCCCGGAGATGTTGTCCCACCTGGAGGAGCAGTTTGGAAATGAGAAAACGATCTGCGTGTCCTCCGAAGCGGGCTCTTCGGCACTGCAGAGGATGGTGAGTCAGGCCTCGCAGTCAACCGCTCACCCACTGTACGCTAACCCTTGTATTTTTTTTATTCCAGGTCAGCAAATGGTGGAGAATTTCCACGTGTGGCCTCGCCGTTCAGGTGCTATGGTATTCCAAGCATCGGAGCGGCGTAGTTTCAAATATGCTATGCTCCGAGTGGGAGTCGAGGAGGAGGGAAGACGGTAAGACGGTGGTAACCGTCTCAACTCACAAGACTGGCGACCGGGAGCCAGCGCTTATCGTACTTGGTGGAGACCTTGAAATACAGATGGACAGGTAAGAGATCGTGAACCGCTTCCCATTGCCATTTAATGACCTAAGCTAACCACGCGTGTTTTTGTGTGTTCGCAGGTACTACAAACTCCGGGTGCGCCAAGACAAGAACTCCAAAGAGTTTTTCATCAACAATCGGGCCAACGGCTAGTAAAAATTTACGATGATGTCAATAAAATATTCCATTCAAAGTTGTCAGCAAATATTTTCCGGCGGATGGTGGAGAGCCAGAGCAGGGACCACGACCGTGTAACCTGTAGCGGTGTGGCGAAGGCTCTCCAACATTCGGAAGATACCGCCCTGCGGTATTATCAAGTGCCTGACGCTAGAGAAGCGATGCGGCGGCAGCGGCACATAGACATCGTCGACGATACTGCATCATTCGAGAACGGCGTGTTCAAAGAGTGAGTAAATTCAGACCTTGCGACTAATGCCCAAAACCTAAAATTGACGTCGATTTGTGTTTCAGGTTCGACGTTCTGTTCCCAAGAGAGCCCTACGC
Source organism: Scutellaria barbata (assembly GCA_028654395.1). Taxonomy (NCBI): domain Eukaryota; kingdom Viridiplantae; phylum Streptophyta; class Magnoliopsida; order Lamiales; family Lamiaceae; genus Scutellaria; species Scutellaria barbata. The sequence goes on from JACJVH010000105.1 coordinate 53,909, forward strand.
CAGCTGGTCAGAGGAAAAAATCCGCGAGCGGCTGATGGATTCGGATGCGTATGCGGCGCATCCAACAGCCAACGTGACTGCCGCGCTCATCCAGAGGGTAAAGGCTAAGTTCAATGGGGAGGTGTTTGATCAACGTGCTGAAATCCTAATTGAACACCTGCGCCCTGACTTCAGCCGCGAAAATATCAGCAAATATGCAGTTATTGACGTAGCAAAACGCCAAAAGCTCCATTACTTTCTGGGGTATGAGAGCGAAAAAATGGTCCAGAAAGTAATGGGAGCATTGAGGTAGGCGACCTCAGTGGATTAGTCCTACGGGGATACCACTTAAAAAAAAAAGAACGGCGTGGGAACGTCAGTGGATTAGTCTTACGGGGATACCACTTAAAAAAAAAAGAACGGCGTGGGAACGTCAGTGGATTAGTCTTACGGGGATACCACTTAAAAAAAAAGAACGGCGTGGGAACGTCAGTGGATTAGGCCTCTCGGGGAAACCACTTTAAAAAAAACGCGCTTTAGCTGATACCCTTGGGTAGTGTGGAAATTCAGCTAGTAACGGGGCATTGCGGCTTTAAGTAAAAAATTCTTTACCACATCATTGCAACGAAGATTAGAAAAAAAGGAGGAGACTGTTGGATAGAACGCCACTATGCAGCATCTGACGTCGGTAAACAATAATAATAATATAATTTAGTGGACTGATTTTTGTGAATTTTTTTTCTTCTTAGATTCTGGCGATTGTATTTTAATGTGTTAATACTGTCGCCAACCTAACCTAACCTCGATCGCCACGTGCAGTCTGTGAGTTGACGCACCGCTACGCACCGACTAGCCGTTATACGTGATCCAGTGTGTCCGGTGTCAAATTGTTATTTGTTAAAATTATGTGTACCGACGATGCGAGTCCGGAAAAAGTCAACCCCGTCAACGGCGTCGAGGAAAAATAAATATATCCCTACAATCTGTGAATTCCCCAAAACTGTCCCCGACAGTGGGTCATGAGAAATTATTCATAGGATACTGTCTCGTCGGGCCGTCCAGAAAAATCGGCGTTACGTAATAGTGCGGCCGATAAGATTTTTTTGAATCAACAGGTTGACATAAAACTCGGGAATTTCGAATGATGTCTTCCTGACGGGGACATCGTCATGGGGGAAACCGAATTCACCGTGGCAGGCTCGCGATAAGATTTTTTTGAATCAACAGGTTGACATAAAACTCGGGAATTTCGAATGATGTCTTACTGACGGGGACATCGTCACGGGGAGTATGTGGGTTGCCGTACCACTACGCACCGACTTGTCACCCTTCAATCTGTGAATTCCCCAAAATTGTCCCGACAGTGGGTCATGAAAAAATATTCATAGGATACTGTCTCGTCGGGCCGTCCAGAAAAATCGGCGTTACGTAATAAGGCGGCCGATAAGATTTTTTTGAATCAACAGGTTGACATAAAACTCGAGAATTTCGAATGATGTCTTCCTGACGGGGACATCGTCATGGGGGAAACCGAATTCACCGTGGCAGGCTCGCGATAAGATTTTTTTGAATCAACAGGTTGACATAAAACTCGGGAATTTCGAATGATGTCTTACTGACGGGGACATCGTCACGGGGAGTATGTGGGTTGCCGTACCACTACGCACCGACTTGTCACCCTTCAATCTGTGAATTCCCCAAAATTGTCCCGACAGTGGGTCATGAAAAAATATTCATAGGATACTGTCTCGTCGGGCCGTCCAGAAAAATCGGCGTTACGTAATAAGGCGGCCGATAAGATTTTTTTGAATCAACAGGTTGACATAAAACTCGGGAATTTCGAATGATGTCTTCCTGACGGGGACATCGTCATGGGGGAAACCGAATTCACCGTGGCAGGCTCGCGATAAGATTTTTTTGAATCAACAGGTTGACATAAAACTCGGGAATTTCGAATGATGTCTTACTGACGGGGACATCGTCACGGGGAGTATGTGGGTTGCCGTACCACTACGCACCGACTTGTCACCCTTCAATCTGTGAATTCCCCAAAATTGTCCCGACAGTGGGTCATGAAAAAATATTCATAGGATACTGTCTCGTCGGGCCGTCCAGAAAAATCGGCGTTACGTAATAAGGCGGCCGATAAGATTTTTTTGAATCAACAGGTTGACATAAAACTCGGGAATTTCGAATGATGTCTTCCTGACGGGGACATCGTCACGGGGAGTATGTGGGTTGCCGTACCACTACGCACCGACTTACCACCCTTCAATCTGTGAATTCCCCAAAATTGTCCTCGACGGACGGTCATAGACTTTGACATTTTCAACGACACTGAACTTCGATCTCGGGAAATTCGGCCGGAGACCTACTGACGGGGACAACGCTGCGGGGAAAATGAGGATGGAAGGACGCACGGCGAAATCCAAACTGTAGGGGTGGTCAGCGGACCGACGCCCCGGTACTCTCAGCTGACGATTGATGGTCTCTGAACTTTTTGCAACCCAAATATCTCGTTTAATATTCGTCGTAGCCGTTTCCGACCTCAGTACATTTACGTTTTATTTTTGTTTTCCTATCAGTTTTGAAAGTTTCAAACCCATTCGTTGAAAACTCGCAAAGTTGACGCCAGAAAACCACTCCCGAAATCTCACGGGGACAAGGTTCGGGAATTTCGGGATTGAAGCGTTTCGACCTCTCACCAATCTGCGAGTCTGTGGGTTGCCGTACCGCTACGCTCCGACTTACCACCCTTCAATCTGTGAATTCCCCAAAATTGTCCTCGACGGACGGTCATGGACTTTGACATTTTCAACGACGGTGGACCTCGATCTCGGGAAATTCGGCCGGAGACCTACTGACGGGGACAACGCTGCGGGGAAAATGAGGATGGAAGGACGCACGGCGAAATCCAAACTGTAGGGGTGGTCAGCGGACCGACGCCCCGGTACTCTCAGCTGACGATTGATGGTCTCTGAACTTTTTGCAACCCAAATATCTCGTTAAATATTAGTCTTAGACGTTTCCGACCTCAGTACATTTACGTTTTGTTTTTATTTTTCATCCAGTTTTGAAAGTTTCAAACCCATTCGTTGAAAACTCGCAAAGTTGACGCCAGAAAACCACTCCCGAAATCTCACGGGGACAAGGTTCGGGAATTTCGGGATTGAAGCGTTTCGACCTCTCCCCAATCTGCGAGTCTGTGGGTTGCCGTACCGCTACGCTCCGACTTACCACCCTTCAATCTGTGAATTCCCCAAAATTGTCCTCGACGGACGGTCATGGACTTTGAAATTTTCAACGACAGTGGACCACGATCTCGGGAAATTCGGCCGGAGACCTACTGACGGGGACAATGCTTCGGGGAAAATGAAGATGGAAGGACGCACGATGAAATTCTCATGTTGGAGTGTATGTCCTCGTCAGTATTCACGTTTACCGCTACGCACCGACTTGTCGTTTTACGGAGTGTCAATCTTAAAATTCTCCGACGCAGATTGACATCGAGTTTCGGGAAGAAAATTTTTACCCTGAGTGGCATTTATCGTTTCAAATCTGACATTCCCCGACACCAATTCACTTCCCAGACTGGCATTCCCGAGAAATGTTCGAGAAAATCCCTTTCCCGGGATTGAAACACCTTCCCCGGGTAAATGAGATTGGCTCACTCACGGGACGAAATGGACGACTGACGGGCCGGGCCGTGAGCATGACATCGGGAACTGCGGCTAAAGTAATGGAGATTGAACGTCGGGAATCGCTGGGTTGATTTTATTTCAATCTTAAAATTCAGCACCGGGAAAATTTAGTCCGTCAGTTTATTATCGGGAGAATTCGGGCCAGTGATGTATTCCTTTTGGATCAGTGACGATCCCTATTGGCCTTTTCACGGTCACATGGACAACCTCAACAGGGTCTTCTTTCCCCGCTGATTTTTCCAAGCCCGTTCCCTTGGCTGTGGTTTCGCTAGATAGTAGATAGGGACAGTGAGAATCTCGTTAATCCATTCATGCGCGTCACTAATTAGATGACGAGGCATTTGGCTACCTTAAAAGAGTCATAGTTACTCCTGCCGTTTACCCGCGCTTGCTTGAATTTCTTCACGTTGACATTCAGAGCACTGGGCAGAAATCACATCGCGTCAACACCCGTCCCGGGCCATCGCGATGCTTTGTTTTAATTAGACAGTCGGATTCCCCTGGTCCGTGCCAGTTCTGAGTTGACCGTTACATGGCGGTCGATCCGGCTACGCGGCCGACGACGCGGCGGCCGGACCGCCCGGCGACGGCGAACCGACACCGGGGCGGACGGCCGGCCGCGCCGCGGCCAGCGACCGAAGCTCGGTGGTTCCACGGTCGGCGGACGGCGACGAGCCCGCGACCGCCTCGAGGCTCCCGGTCCTAAGACCGGGCGCACGGGCGACGGCCGGGGTGTCGCCAGCACCGCCTACGCTTCTACGACGACCCGAACCCGATCCGCCACGCTCCTCAGAGCCAATCCTTATCCCGAAGTTACGGATCGGTTTGCCGACTTCCCTTACCTACATTATTCTATGCGGCTAGAGGCTGCTCACCTCGGAGACCTGCTGCGGATATCGGTACGAACCGACGCGAAGACTCCGCGTGGCCCTCTCTCGAATTTTCAAGGTCCGCGTGGGGGTCACGGACACCGCCGCAACGAGCGGTGCTCTTCGCGCTCGCGTCCCTATCGCCCGGCTAGAGGATTCCAGGGACGTACAACGCTCACAGAGAAAAGAGAACTCTTCCCGGACCCCCCGGCGGCTTCTTCGAGTTCATTCCGGTCGCCCGGACGAGACAAAAGAGCCCCGAACACTAGGGAGCGGTTCCGCGTCGGGTTCCGGAATACGGACCGGATTCCCTCTCGCCCCATGGGCGATTCGAAAACGCCTTCGCCCGTGGTACGAGGATCTCTCCCCGGGCTTAGGATCGACTGACTCTTGGACAACGGCTGTTCACAAGAAACCCTTCTCCACGGCAGCCCCCGAGGGCCCCTCTCGAGTATTTGCTACTACCACCAAGATCTGCACCGACGGCGGCTCCAGGCGGTCTCGCGACCTGCCCTTCGACGCACACGCCGCGCCATCCTACTCGTCGGGCTTGCCGGGACCGACCGCCGCGAGCGACGGCCGGCCCCACTATGCCGCCGACGGCCGAGTATAGGCACGACGCTCCAGCGCCATCCATTTTCAGAGCTAGTTGCTTCGGCAGGTGAGTTGTTACACACTTTAGCGGATTCCGACTTCCATGGCCACCGTCCTGCTGTCATCAGCAACCAACGCCTTTCATGGTCTCTGAATACGCGTCGATTTCGGCGCCTTAACTCGGCGTTCGGTTCATCCCGCAGCGCCAGTTCTGCTTACCAAAAATGGCCCACTAAGCGCCTAGGGTTCCGTCGCCGGCTTCGCACGCGGTTCACGCGGTGTACCAGGTAAAGCCGGCGATCTCACCCATTTATAGTTTGAGAATAGGTTGAGGTCGTTTCGGCCCCAATGTCCTCTAATCATTCGCTTTACCGTATGAGACATCCTCCGTGTTACGAGCGTGTTGTTACCGCGCCGTACAGCGCGGAGTCCCACCGGCGTCCGACGCCCGCGAACGGGCGGGACACATCGGCGCCAGCTATCCTGAGGGAAACTTCGGATGGAACCAGCTACTAGATGGTTCGATTAGTTTTCGCCCCTATACCCAGCTCAGACGATCGATTTGCACGTCAGAATCGCTGCGGACCTCCATCAGGGTTTCCCTGACTTCATCCTGGCCAGGCATAGTTCACCATCTTTCGGGTACCAACGTGTGCGCTAAGGGTGCGCCCCCGGACGGCCGAAGCCGACCTGGCGGAGACGCCCCGGACTGCGGACCAGCGCGACTTTGAACGCCGGTGGGTTCGGTCGCTAGGCCATCGTCCGCACCGTAAACGGTTCACTTTCATTGCCAAACGTGGTTTTTCGTAAGATCACCGTTGACTCGCGCACACGTTAGACTCCTTGGTCCGTGTTTCAAGACGGGTCGGAAAGTAGCCCGAAACTCGTCGCCGACCGACGGGACCCCGCCTGCGACGGGGCCGCGTCGACGGTTCTTGCCGTCGGGCGAGCCGACCAGGAGCACCGGGGTTCGGCGCGATCGGTCACGCCGAAACGCGACCGCCGCGACGAACCGCCACCCGGGCCCTTCGGCCGGCGCCCAACGAGTCGCGACGTCCGCTAACCGAGCGAAAGATCCGGCCGGCGGTTAGACCGACCGTGAATTCGCCCGGCGGGGACTCGCGGGCTCTGTCCGTTTACACCCGAACGGTTTCACGTTCTTATGAACTCTCTCTTCAAAGTTCTTTTCAACTTTCCCTCACGGTACTTGTCCACTATCGGTCTCGTGGCCGTATTTAGCCTTAGATGGAGTTTACCACCCGCTTCGGGCTGCACTCTCAAGCAACCCGACTCGAAGGCGCGGTCCGATCCCGGAACGCTGTGACGGCCTCTACTGGCCTGGCACCATCTGCGGGCCATGGCCCCGTTCAAGGGAGACTTGGACCGTCACGTGCGCCCCGGCAACGAGGCCGGCCCGTACGCCACAACTCCCATACGTGCCGCGACACAAAAGTGCGCGGCGGGATTCGGCGATGGGCTTTTCCCTGTTCGCTCGCCGCTACTGGGGAATCACGGTTGTTTTCTTTTCCTCCGCTTATTAATATGCTTAAATCCGGCGGGTAGTCCCGCCTGATCTGAGGTCGGAACGTATCGGTATTTTTTTCTATGTTTACACGGCAGCCTGCGGTCCGCGCTCCGCCCGTACGGTGACCGTCCGCGTCCGCTTCTCGGAAGCCGGAGAGGTCTCGACGACTCTCAGCCGACCGGCCGCGCTCTCGCGCGGCGGGCGGACGGGGACGTGCCGTTTGACGACGCGAGAACCCGTGACTGTTTGCCGTCACAACTTGGGCGGACGACCGGAGGCAGCCGCCGGAGCGGCAGTGTTCCCCGGTCGAACCGCCAATCTCGCACCGCCGGAGCGGCGACGGGCTGGCCGTCGGACGCCTGCCGGCGGCACATCGGTCTGGCCGAGTATCCGGTATACGACCCTCAGACAGGCGTGGCCGGGACCCGCGGGTCACCGAGGCCGCAATGTGCGTTCGACTGGTCGATGTTCGTATAACCTGGGATTACACGACGACGCGCAGATAGCTGCGGTCTTCATCGATCCACGAGCCAAGTGATCCGCCGTTCGGGGTCGGGTGTTTTTTTTTTTTTGTTTTCGTCGAAATTTTTCCACGGCCCGTGGGCCGCGGACGGTCTTTCGACGGTGTAACCATCTTTCGGTCGACGCTCGGTCGGGGGTCGCGGCGCGCGGGCGGTCGGCGAGCTGGTCGCCGAGCGCACGCGGCCACGGGGTCGGATGAGGCGCGCGCGATACCGGGGGTGTC
>JACJVH010000106.1:0-89418 GCA_028654395.1 Scutellaria barbata
ACCTAGCTTGCAAAGCAGAGAGCAGATGATGATGTCATAGCTCCTCCTTATTGTGTTCTTCTCTGCTTCCTCCCATATTTGCTTCAAGATGAACCTGGCCCAGTTCACCTTCTCTCTGACCATGATGGCAGACATGATCAGGAAGTGGAGATCGGTGCATTTTTCATAACTCCCGATTCGGCCTTCAATAGAGTATGCACAAATGTCGTGAAGAAACTCAAACTCCAGCTTGAACAGTTTCTTTGGGGTGCTTTTCTTTATCTCGGCTCCATCATCTCTTACTTTGAAGAGATCCCACATCTCCTGAGAGATCTCTTCCCCATAATCGCAAGCTGACTTGAGGTCAAACATTCAGAGGAGATACTGAAGGCAGTGGCGATGTCGCTGGAGGACACTACCGTTTCTTCTCCATCTGCATGTATCCAGAATAGGATGTAGTCTCTCCTCTCCTCTGGCCTCCTGGCAATGGAGTATAATTGCTGAACCGATTCTATGGAGTATTCGATGTAGACGGTGGTTAGGAGTCTTAGAACACGAGTCCTTCCTAGTGCATCGAAAATCCTTCTGATAAGCACGTTATCATACAACCCAGAGTTATAGACATGCTCTTGGTTCACTAAATGTCCTTCCAAGATGATGGTCTGACGGGCCATCATTGATGTTTGTGAGAGAAAGGTTTTTGAGACTTAGAGAATTTTTTCGAATGAAATGAAACTTCTCTCTAGATGATATGGTGAATTAAATTTGAAAATAAGATTGTTATGGGATCATGGAGAATATCAAGGGACGTGTAGTAAGATTAACGGTTGAGATCAAATGGAGAAAATTGATCTTACGGTCCTTAAAAAAAGACCGAGGGGTTAAATCGTAATTAATCATGACCGAGCACAGATGTGGACTCTGACCGCACCTCTTCGACTTCTAACAGGCGCAGACTTGCATTAAATGCTAAAATACATGCGATTTTCCACCTAATTTATTGTCTTTTTAAGGTTGCAGCATCCTAGGTACGAGGTTGCAGAGTATTAAATACTCTTAGAAATAAATACTGTAACCACATGCTGTTTGCTTCCCTTTTTACTACTTATGCTGTAAGAATTAAAGATGTAGCACTGTTTGATCCCAGCGCTGTATGAAGATGCAACTTGCAGCACGATTCTTACAGCTTCTCGTAAGGATGCAGAGATTTCCCCTGGGCTTCTGCAACTCCTTTGTCACTTTACAACTTCAGAATTCCCAGCTCGTTTCTAAGTATAGAAAACCTTAATTCACACAATGGTTTAGTGAATATATCTGCTAGCTGGAGATCCGTATGAACCTTTTCAAGCACGATATCTTTCTTCTTCATATGATCTCTTATAAAATGATGTCTTATATCGATGTGCTTTGTTCTTGAGTGAAACACTGGATTATGGGTAATTGCGATAGCACTTGTATTATCACAGAGAATTGGAGTCTCTTTTTCTTCAATCTCATAATCTCTTAGTTGCTACTGTATCTAGAGGATTTGAGCACAGCAACTTCCTGCAGCAACATACTCTGCTTCTGCTGTAGATGTTGCAATCGATGTTTACTTTCTGTAAAATCATAAAACAAGTCTATTTTCCAGAAATTGACAAGTTCCACTGATGCTCTTTCTATCAATCTTGCAGCCTATATAATCTGAATCAGAGTAGCCTTTAAGCTTGAATCCTCCTTTCTTAGGATACCATAGGCCTACTTCCTGAGTTCTTTTCAAATACTTAATAATCCTTTTAACTACTGAAAGGTGTGACTCATTTGCTGCTACTTGAAATCTTGCACAGACTCCAACTGCAAACATTATGTCTGGTCTGCTTGCTGTAAGATACAGTAAGAATCTTATGAGTTGTCTGTACTTCGTGATATCCACATCTTTTCTATCTTCATCGTTATCAAAGCTTATGGATATGGCCATGGGGACTGATGTGGCTGATCCATTTTCCATGTCGAACTTCTTGATAAGTTACTGTGTATACTTGACTGATGAAGATTCCTACAGACAACTGTTTTACTTGCAGCCCTAGAAAGAAACTTAATTCTCCCATCATACTCATCTCAAACTTTGATTGCATCAAGTTGGAGAACTTTTCACATAGATCTTTGTTGGAGGATTCGAAGATGATATCATCCACATATATCTGTACTAAGAGAATACTGTCTCTATCTTGTATCTTGAACAGAGTCTTGTCGACTGTTCCTTACTTGAATCCATTTTCCAATAGATAGAGGGATAAAGTGTCATACCAAGCTCTTGGTGCTTGTTTGAGTCCATACAGGGCCTTATGTAATCTGTACACCTTCTCTTCTATTTGATCTTCAAACCCTGGAGGTTACTCTACATATACTTCCTCTGTAAGAAGACCATTGAGAAATGCACTCTTCACATCCATCTCATATACATTGAAATTCATGTGAGCTGCATATGCCAGAAAAATCCTTATAGCTTTCAGCCTTGCTACTGGAGTAAAAGTCTCATCAAAATCAATTCCTTCTTCCTGGCAATATCCCTTAGCAACTAATCTTGTTTTGTTTCTAACAACAAGCCCCGATTCATCTAGTTTGTTCTTGAAGACCCATTTTGTTCCAATAACTCTTTGATGAGTTGGTCTTTTTATATGGCTTGTATCCAGTTGCTATCTTGTAAAGCTTCTTCAACATTCTTGGGCTCTGTTTGGGATATGAAGTATGCAAACATTGCTTAATGAGGGATATACCTTCTTATCCTTACTCCTACGGATGGATCTCCAATGATAAGATCCCTAGGATGATTCCTTAGCCATGTTCTGTCAGGCTTAAAAACATATACAGGTCTAGGTTGTTCCTCATGTTGCTGTAAGATTGGAGGTTCTGCTGCTGTAAGAATGTTTGCTGCATCCAGAGGTGCAAATTCTTCTTCTTTGTCTTTTGTTGTAGGCAGAACTCCTTCAACATAGGGAACATCATTCTCTTTCCTTAGAGCTACTCCTTCAGCAGGCTCTTCTAGCCTTTTGGTGTCACAATGTAGTTCATCAAACACTACATGTAATGACTCTTCAACCACTAGGGTTCTTTTGTTGAAGACTCCGAAGGCTCTACTTACAGCAGAGTATCCTGAGAATCTCCTTCATCTGATTTTGCATCAAAGATTTTAAATGCTTTTTTCCATTATTGAGGATATAACACCTATATCCAAAGATATGCAGATATGAAACATTTGGTGTATATCCATTCCAGACTTCATATGGAGTTTTGTCTAGATCTTTGTTGATCAAACATCTATCTGTGTGTAGCATGCAGTGTTGGTTACTGCTTCCTTGAGGGTTCTATTCCTCCTTTCAGCTATACCATTCTGTTGAGGTGTTCTTGCAACAGAGTATTCATGACGAATACCATTGTCAGAATAGAATTTCTCAATAAACTTGTTTGTAAACTCAGTTCCTCTGTCTGATCTGATCTTTACAATGCTCAAGCTCTTTTCATTTTGAATCTTTTTCATAAGGTCAGATAGCTTATTCTGAGTTTCTGATTTCTTAGTAAGAAATATGATCAAGATGTATCTGGAGTAGTCATCTACTACCACAAGTGAGTACTTCTTCCCACTTATGCTCACTGGTTCTACTGGTCCAAAGAGGTCCATGTGTAGAAGATCCAGAATCCTGTGAGATGACTTTTGCAGCTTGTCTTTGAATGAGCTTTTCACTTGTTTTTCTTTCTGACAAGCTCCACATATATTCTCCTTCTTATAAGCCACATCTGGTAGTCCTCTTATAAGGTATTTTCTTGCTAGCCTGTTAATTATCTTGAAGTTCAGGTGACTCAGCCTCTTGTGCCATAGCCATCTCAGCTCAGGTGGACTCTTTACAATGAACCATGTTGGTTGAATAGAAGAGTTCCACTCAGCAAGATATATGTTTCCTCTTTTTGTTCCTGTAAATTTGACTTCATTTGATGTGTTGTCCTTGATTAGGCACTTGTTGAGGTTAAGCTCCACTGTGTATCCTTTGTCATAAAACTAACTGATGCTCAGTAGGTTGTATCTGAGACCTTTCACATAGGATACATCTTTGATCTTTATGCTTCCTTTGATTAGGCTTTCACTTCCTTTTGTGCTTTCTTAGGAATCATCTCCAAAGATGACCTTCGGTCCTTTACATTCTTGTAAGTCTTTTATGGTATTTTTGTTGCCTGTCATGTATCTTAAGCAGCCACTCTATGTACCATACATCACCGCTGCAACCTGGCACTGAAACCTGCATCAAATTCAAGCAGATTTAGGTACCTATTTCTGTAAGAGTCCTTTTGAGTTCGTTTCTTTTGGAACTCATACTTTCTTAACAGTCAATATCTTGCTGTAAGATTTGTTGGTTTTACTTCTGTATGCAGTTTTGTTTTTAAACTACTTGTTAACAGTGTGTGCAGAAACTAAATATGTGTTACCAATACTCTTGTGGTATGGTCTTCCACCATACTTCCCTGGAGTATGTTCTCCTTTAGGTTTAGACATATAAGTCTTAGTATTGGTGGGGAAATATCTTCTATGCTGCAACTTTGTGGGTTGCTGCATCTTCTTGCTGCTTACAGCATATGGCTTCTGCTGCAGCCAGCTCTTAGATGCATGCTTACTTCCTGCAGCTGAGCATTGAAGCTTATTCCCTTTATCTATTAGTGATGGTTTGTTCAAGATCTTTTCAAAGTTATAGAGTAACTCATTCTCCATTGAAGTTTCAGCTTGAATAAACTTAACAGTCTTAGATGAACTTGCTATATCCAGAGTGGTGTGAGTGTTGTAATCTAATCCCGATTTTTCAAATGGACTTCTGCTTTGACTTAGGCACTCCCTTGCGTCCTTAGCTGACTTACTAAATATTTTGATCGTGGACTGCAAGCTTTCTTTCTCAGCTTCAAGCTTAACAGTCTTAGCCTTGAGACCTCCTTTTGTAGCTTGCCGCACCTTGAGCTATCAGACTCACATGCAGCTAGCATCTTAGCAATGTTGATGTTCTTGCTCCTGAGGATCTCATTGGCTATTCAAAGGTTCTCATTCTCAACCTTTAGCTCCTCATGGGTTAAGTTGATCTGCTCGAAGTCACTGATGATCCTTTTTAAAGAGTGGATCATGTTCAGCTCCTCTTTCTCAGGTATGACAGTGGTTGGTATGTTACCTCATCTTCTTCGTTGTCCATGCAATCTTTTGCCATTAGGTAAATCAGTACTTCTTCATCAGATGATGAGGTTTCAGTGTCACTGTCGAAGGACTCAGCAGCTTTCAGCATCTCCTTTGAGACTATTGTATCCTTGGCTTTCTTCATCTCTCTAATGAGAGCTCGAAGCTTGTGTCTGTCATCTTTTCTCTTTTCTCTCCTCTATTCTCTCTCTCCTTCAGGGTACTTGTGCATCTTTGGATGTGGACAGCTTCTGGCATAGTGTCCAGGCTTTCTGTAATTATAGAACAAGTCAAGATTGTTTGTATTTGATTGTGGAGAGGATACCTGAGGAGGTGGATGACTTCTTCTGAAGTCATTTCTCTTGTTGAGGTTGTTGTTGCTGCTGCTGTTGTTGTTGCTCTTCATGAATATTCTAAATTTCTTTAGAAGAAGAGTTATATCCTCTTCAGCGTCTTCTGATACCACTTATTGGTCCCAAGTGCTGTCCGAGGTTTAAAGGGGGGAGGTGAATGAACCTTGGTCGATTTTGAAAATCTTTTACAAACTTACTATTCTGTAAGTTACTTGAACTTCCAGCGCCAGTCAGTTATAGCTTACCGCACTAGAATGCAGTGCTGCACGCTGTAACTTAGAGGTTTTATGCACAGCGAAAATTATGTTTTTGACACAAGACTAGTTTTCTCAAATATGATCATTTTCAAGATGTTTTATGGTTATGATAGATAGATATATAAAATAAAGCACAGATAAGAAAAATAATAAAACACTTATGATTTATAGTGGTTCGAAGATGATGTAATCCTTCTACGTCCACTCTACTGCTACCTCGAGCAGGAACTTTGTTAAGCAAGATTGAATTACAGGACACTCCTAGCAATCTATCAACTTACAAAGCTAACACCTATTAGAACACAATGTACACACAACAACTGCAAGTTCTAAAGGTAACTCATATAGGTTTCACACTCCTACACAGGGAATTGCCTATCGACTAGACAACTAAACAAACAGCAAGGATACATCCTATCAACCGTTTGACACCTAAAACAACCTAAGCACACAACAACAAGGTTAAAAGTATATAAAATTATTCTTCAACTAGTGCGGTGAACTGAGCTTCTGAATCCTTTGATAGATCTTTCAGCTTGAACTTGGTTCACTTCACTGAGGTCGGGTGACTGAAATTGTAGAATATGCTTGAGAGAATATAGCTTTGAATGCTTAGTCTTTTTCGCATAAATGTTTCAGTAGTCACCTTCAAGGTTACTCGTCCTCTATTTATACTTGTAGAAAGATATTCTTTGAAGGAGATATTTCTCATTTGAATTTAAGCGTACTTGATTAAAGGTATGGCTCGCATTTAATGCGACTTGACTTTTTCTTTCAGAGCATTTAATGTGGTGGTTGCGGCTGACAGCTTTCTGCAGTGCATCAGTCCACGTGTTGTCTTGGCATTGGCTCTATGTCTGTAACTTTGATCTTCTCTAGAACGGCTCTATTTATCTTGCTTGGTTCTTCGTTCCTCGTACTGCATTTATCCTTTCTCGGATTGCAGGATACTTATTCTATTTGTCATAAACGCGGTTAGCTGATTATCTAGTAAACTTAGCGTTGTATCCTAGGTTTGCTTGCAGCTTTTAGTTCTTTACAGTGCTGTTGTAACTTGACATTCTTGCAGTAACTTCATACAGTACTGTTGTATCTTCCCTTATAGTATTCCTGTAGCCTTTTCTTGCAGCGTTACTGCTTGTCGTTCCTACTTACTTGCTGCATTGTTGTATCTGCTTCTTGCAGCATTGCTGTATCTGCTTCTTGTAGCAGCTTCATACTTAAGTTCTCATTGCAGCATTATCCATTCGAATTCCTCCATCTTTCAGCACTTATAACTAGACTCAATCCTAGTCTATGTTTTCACTTAAACATTGTGAAAAATAGGGTACTCAAACTTCCTATAACATATATGGTTTGTCTCATCAAAATCTATACATTGAAATCCCAACATGAATAAATTCTTAACAACAAAACTAGTAACACGTGGGTAGAAAAGACACTCTTTACCAAAATAATTTTCATAATTCATATAATCATCTAAAATTTATGAAAATAATCATGCATTTATATAATAACCCTAATTTAACCATGCTAAGACATTAGAGATAGATTCTAATCACACAAGATTTAATAAATAATTTACTACACTCAAAAATTGTTCGAAAAGTGTTCTAAACCCATTCTGTCTTATAAAATTCACCATAACGTATTTAGTTGATGAAACAATCTGAAATTAATAATATCAACTTCTACTATCATGTACTTCAACACTGTAAACAGTTTTGAAAAATTATAATGGACCGATTTTATAAAAAACAAAATTCTAAGGTACAAAATTGCAGAATTTTAAATTCAAAACTGAACTATTTTGACAAATCATTTTAATTTGTACACTATTCCAAAAATTTCCAATTTTCAACCATAAACTTAAAACTTCATATAGTATAACATATTGAAACAATTTTAAAAAATTATAATTGAATAAATTTATACAATTATTTTTCTAAGGTCTAAAACTACATAATTCCAACTCAAAACTGGATTATTTTTGAAATATCACCACAATTCATAAACTACTCCAAACATTACCAAGTTTTACTAATAGACTCAAAACTTCATGTAGCATAATATACTAAAATAGTTTTGAGTAATCAAAATCAATTCCTTGTTCCTGGCAATTTCCCTTAGCAACTAATCTTGCTTTGTTTCTAACAACAAGCCCTGATTCATCTAACTTGTTCTTGAAGACCCATTTTGTGCCAATAACTCCTTGATGAGTTAGTCTTGCAACTATTTGAAAAACTCCTAGTATTCGATTTTATAAAAATGGTCAAAGTGGACTGTCATTACTAATGTTTTTCACAACTTGATTAAACTTACCTATTTTCTTAATTAAAATGTAGATTCGATTTTAATAACTCAATTAACCTCAAATAAACTATTTTGACTCAATTTATCATACATGCAATGAGCTTAGATAAGATAATCAAACATTCAAAGACTTAAATTAGCATACAATTGCACAATCAACTCCCAAAAGTGACATATTTTAAAGATTAACCACATAGAACAAGACTGATAGGATTAATTTGTATAAGATTTTGATGAGACAAAACATGTAATAGATAGGTCTTAGAAACCTTGTGTTTAGACTTTATGTTGTAGATGTTAAGTTAAGGTAAGATTGTTGGAAGAGGACGGAGAAGATACTGCATGCTGGAAGGTAGTTACATAAGTCACTACAACACTACAAAGGTCACTGCATAACAAGTTGAAGAGAATCGTCTAAGTATGGAAGACACAGTAAGCTAGCCAGAAACATCCTGATCAGAAGGAAGCTAGCCACGTCAGACAACAAAGCAACAACTAGACTTCAACTACTAGTCACCTTAAAGTTAATGTACTCTGAAAAGTCGATAAAGACATTCAAATACAAACCAATCAGAGAGTGCCACTTAGGAGAATCAAAAGGACAAGAGAGGTGCGCTGCAGAAGGAAAGAGGCATAGTGACAGAGATGTCAGAAGATTACATACGAACCAATCTCAGCAAAACACCTCACCGCAGAGAAAGCTACATTTTCAACCGGCAAATTTCTCATCTCTCATAATATGTGTCAACCCACAAATTCTCTATACAAATAAATTTTATAGTTTATTTTAAGGATTAATTACATAAAAAAACTCAGAATTTAGAATACTATTCCAATTATAATATGAAATGTTGACTATAACACTATAAATGTTCAATTTATTGTTGAAAATTAATCGGGTCCCGAATTGAATTCGGGTTAAATAAAATCCGTCTTTTTGATCTAATCGAATGGTAGCGGAAGCGATGGATTTCAAAAATCATTTTTCAGATATAAGAACGTATCATTAATATTAAATTTATATAAAGTTAAAGCAGTGAAAAGAAATATATCTTTTATCTCTTTTTCTTTAATTGATATCCAACGAATTGTTGAAGACACCACGATCTTCCATTTCATTCATCGCTTTCTATTGAATTATTGTTGAATTCGCTCAGATTAATAAGAACAAACCACAGCAGGAAACCCTAATTACAAAGCTAAGAAGAAGAACTCAAGAAAATATCACAACGCACAAGATTTATAGTGGTTCGACTTAATCAAGTCTACATCCACTTCCAGACCAGAAACCCTCTATTAATTTCAAGAATTAACGTACAGAAAACACAAAATTGAATTAGGCGCAAAACTAGGGTTTATCGCTCACTAAGAACCCTAACTTTCCAATCAATCGAATTACAAAGAATTGAGAACTAATTTTAGAGCCATATGAGCGCCTATATATAAAAAACCGAACCCTTAAACTAATTGGAGAAAACTGCCCTTGAAATGCGCCAATTGTTCACCTGAAAAAACCAGAAGCAGCGATTTCAACCCTAGGCTCAAATCGGTTATAACAGTAACTATCTTGACTCGGTTTTCTTCCATACACTCGATTCAGGCGGTTTTGTGCCAGTTCTTCACGGCTCAGTCTCGGTTCCCAACTCCCAGCATTCATTCTGAATTAATCTCACCTTCAATTCTCCACTTTAATTCTGAATTAATACCTGAATTAATGGTCCAGCATCAAACCCTCCTAAGTTGGCAAAAAAGATTAGCTGATCAGATTTATCAACCATTTGCAGTGATCAAACTTAGCTTTTGGCAGAATTTTGATAAGCATATCAGCAGGATTATCAGTTGTCCCTATCTTCTTTGCTTCTATCTCCCCCTTATCAATCAAATCCCTAACAAAATGCAACTTTATATCAACATGCTTACATTTGCTGTGGAACATTTGATGCTTACTCAGGTGTAAGGCACTTTGGTTGTCACACATAACAAACACTCTTCCCTGTTTGATTCCCAACTCTCTAAAAATCCCTCTCAGCCACCCAGCTTCCTTCACTGCTTCTGTCATGGCCACGAACTCAGCTTTAGTCGTAGATAATGCTACAATAGATTGTTGCATAGTCTTCCAACTTACAGTTATTCCATAAAGAGTGAAAACATAACCAGTAACTGATTTTCTTGTATCTGTATTTCCAGCAAAATCCGAATCAACAAAACCTTGAAGTATGCATTCCAAACTAGCTTGTTTTCTGAATATCAACCTAAGTTAGCTGATCCTTTCATATATCTAAGCAGCCATTTGACTCCTTCCCAGTGCATCGTCCCTGGATTAGCCATAAATCGACTAACTTTACACATAGAAAAAGCTATATCAGGCCTACTACACACCATTGTGTACATCATACTTCCAATCGCATTTGCATAAGGCACTTTCATCATATCTCTCTTTTCTTGTTCTGAAACTAGTTGATGAGCAGCTGTCATTTGGAATTGGACTCTAATTGGTGTACTTACTGTCTTGGACTCGTGCATTTGATATTTTTACAGAAGTTTAGCAACATACTCAGATTGGCAAAGAAACACTAACCCAACTTTTCTGTCTTTAAGTATATCCATCCCTAGCATTCTCCTTGCCTCCCCCAAGTCTTTCATGTCAAAGTGAGAGGCCAACTTGCTTTTCAAGGCATTAATCTTGTGTAAACTCTTCCCAGCTAGCAGCATGTCATTGACATACAGTAGCAGATAGATATAGACTGAATTACCTTCATTTTCCATATATATGCAACTGTCATAATTACACCTTACCAAACCTATGCTTCACATGAAACTATCAAACTTCCTATACCACTGCCTGGGGCTTTGCTTCAGACCATACAAAGACCTCTTTAGAAGACAAATCTTTCCCTCATCCTTTTGTAAGACAAAACCCTTCTGCTGTTCCATATATAGTGTCTCCTTAAGATCTCCATGGAGGAATGCCGTTTTGACATCTAGCTGGTGCAGTTCTAGGTCCTCTTGAGCAACTAATGAAAGTAGAATTCGAATAGAAACATGCTTGACTACTGGAGAAAAAAATTCGTTGTAGTCGATTTCTTTCTTTTGTGTATATCCTTTAGCTACTAACCTAGCCTTGTACCTGACATTCTCAGTTCCAGTAACTTCTACTATCCTTTTAAAAACCCACTTGCTGCCAATGACCTTTCTATCTCTTGGTTTCTCCACCAAAACCCAAGTGTTATTTTTCTGAAGGGATAAAATTTCTTCATGCATTGCTTGCAACCACTTATCCTTGTCAGCAGAACCAATAGCTTATTTGTATTTCCTTAGTTCTTCTTGATCCAACTCTAGGGCAACACTTAGAGCATAATTGACTGCATCAGCTTTTCCATATCTCACTGGAGCCTTAATCTTCCTTCTAATTCTATCTCTGGCCAGATTATAGTCTATTAGGTCCTTTTCTTCAAAGTCTTCTTTATCTGATCTATCTTCACTTGAAGACTCATTCTGATGCTTATTATCTTGATTTAAACCTGAGTGGATTCCCCCTTGATCTCCAGTCATATTTCCAGGTACTTCAAGCCTTGAATCATCTATTATTTCCAACTGAAATTCTCCAGATTCAATACCTCCATATCCCATTACCTGTTCATTGAAGGTAACATCTCTATTCACAAAGCATCTGGGAGTTCTGGGATCCAAGCTCCATAGCTTATATCATTTAACTCCAGTTGGATAACCAATAAACACACACTTCACAACTCTAGGTTCAAGTTTATCTCATTTGGTGTGTGCATAAGCTAAGCAGCCAAATACCTTTAAATGAGAGTAGTCTGGCCTTTTTGAATACCACACTTCATTAGGCGATTTGAACTCTACTGATGATGAGGGGCTTCTATTGATTAAGTAGGCTGCAGTGGCTAAGGTTTCACCCCAAAAGGACTTTGAAAGCCCAGAATCTAAGAGCATACACCTAACTCTTTCAAGCAATGTTCGATTAATTCTCTTCATTATGCCATTTTGTTGTGGAGTGTGAGTAGTAGTTCTATGCCTCGTTATTCCTCGCATCTTGTAGAATTCTTGGAATTCTTCTGATAGATACTCCAGGCCATTATCTGTTTTTAAGACCTTAAGCTTCTTTCCAGTTAGATTCTCTTGTAATATCAGCCATTCTTTGAACTTCTCCACTGCCTCACTTTTGTGTTTAAGAACATATATCCACACCTTTCTTGACAAATCATCAATAAATGTAATATAACACCTTCCCCCACCAATTGTCTCGGTTTTTTAAAGTCCCCAAATATCTGAATGAACATACTCAAGGATAGTGGATGTAGTGTGTTTACCTTTAAGAAATGAAGCTCTTGTTGTTTTTCCCAGCACATATTGCTTACACTCTTGTGCAGCTCCTTTTAATTCAGTTCCCAACACTCTTTGTTTTGACAACTCCATTAAGCCCTTATATCCTATATGCCCCATTCTTTTATGCCATAAGATAGTTTACAGATCAGAGTTGGTGGCCACACTAACTCTTCCAGCAACAGTAGACCCATACAACAGGTAAAGGTCATTTGATTTCCTACCCTTCAGTACCAGCTTGCCATCTTTTGTTACAAATATTTGGTCCTTTTGTGTATGGAACTTATATCTAGAGGCATTGAGTACACCCAAAGAAATTAAATTCCTTTTAAGATTTGGAATGTACCTCACTCTGGTTAATGTTTTGACTGATCCATCATGGAGTTTTATTCAAACCTGTCCTTCTCCTTTGACTTTGCAGTTGTGGTCATCACCAAGAAGTACAGATCCTCCATCCTTCATGCTAAGATTAATAAACCATGACTTGATAGGGCACATGTGGAAAGAACATCCGAGTCTAACACCCATTCTTCCTGAACTTGTGTGTTCATAACACACAACATATCAACTCCTCCGAATGATTGTTGTTCATGTATCACAGCTGCTTGTTGATTATCTTGTATTGGTTTTTTCTTTCTGTGTGAGCAATTTCTCTTCAAATGTCCAGGCCTATGGCAGTTAAAGCACTTTCTTGTTTTCACTTTATCTTGAACCCCATTCGTACCTGAGGAAGTTCCCTTATGCTGAGTCTTGGAGAAGTTCTGATTTGATTTATTTATTATTCCTATGCTTCAAATGCAGAACCTCTCCAGTGTTTTGTGTTCTCGATTCAAAACCAGTTGAGAGGGCTCTTGACCTTATAGCTACGTGTACAACTTCTAGAGTTATTGTTGTTACTCTCCCATAAATCAAAGCATCTTTGAACGATTGATAAGACCTAGGGAGTGAGTTTAGCAACAGCAAAGCTAGGTCCTTATCATTCTATTTCTCTTCTATATTGGCTAGATCACCCACCAGCTTGTTAAATTTATCCGGCTTCTCCAATATCTTTCTCTTTTCGGTGATCTTGAAGGTGATCAACTTTTGTTTCAAGAATAGCCTATTAGCAAGAGATTTAGTTTGATACAAGGACTCTAATTCCTTCCATACATCACGAGCTGTCTTTTCTTGATAGACTTCCCTTAAAGTTTTATCCGCCAAGCACAATATGATAGAGTTTCTTATCTTCTAATCAATCTTGAGCCTCTCTTTCCCAATCTTTGAAGATTCTCCTTCTTCTTCACTACATGAATCAGACTCTAACCATTTATCTGAAGTGGCACTTTCCCAGCCTTGTTGAATGAAGATGGCCTCCATTTTTGCTTTCCATAGGGTAAAATTACCTGACCCTGTGAATTTTTCGACTTCCATCTTCATGGATCCCATCTCAGCAATTCAGAATTCCCACAGATGGTGCCACTTGTTGGATTATTGTTGAATTCGCTCAGATTAATAAGAACAAACCACAGCAGGAAACCCTAATTACAAAGCTAAGAAGAAGAACTCAAGAAAACATCACACAACGCACAAGAATTATAGTAGTTCGACTTAATCAAGTCTACATCCACTTCCAGACCAGAAATCCTCTATTAATTTCAAGAATTAACGTACAAAAAACACAAAATTGAATTAGGTGCAAAACTAGGGTTTATCGCTCACTAAGAACCCTAATTTTCCACTCAATCGAATTACAAAGAATTGAGAACTAATTTTAGAGCCATATGAGCGCTTATATATAAGAAACCGAACCCCTAAACTAATTGGAGAAAACTGCCCTTGAAACGTGCCAATTGTTCGCCTGAAAAAACCAGAAGCAGCGATTTCAACCCTGGGCTCAAGTTTGTTATAACAGATACCTACCCCGACTCAATTTTCTTCCATATACCCGGTTCAGGCGTTTTGTGCCGGTTTTTCACGGCTCAGTCTCGGTTCCCAACTCCCAACATTCATTCTGAATTAATCTCACCTTCACTTTCAACGGTAGTATATAGGAGTGAGCACAGTCCAGAGCAATTTGGAGATTAGGAATTCTCCAGAACCGCTCCAAAATTTGGAGATTTCCAAATCTGAATCTTCGGAACCGAAATTATGACATTAATTCTCCGGAACCAAACCAAATTGATTTTTGATTCGGTCCAATTCGAAGATTCGGGTCTAACAGGACAATTCGGTTCGGTTTTGGGGATTCGGAGATTCGAAGTTCTCTGATATAAAAAATTTTTAATAAAAAATTTTACTAGATTAATTTTAGTCATTATAATTTTTTAATAAAATTTTTGAATGTATATTTTTGTGATGCGCATTTCAATTGATAGAAATGTAGAATAAATCAATTATCTTAATAAAATGTAAAGTAATATTTATTTAAGTTTGTTGATACATTTAAAAGATTATATATATATAGTAAAATTTATCATATTTATAGTCTACACATTATACCACACATTGGCAGAACAAACCAAATAATAAGCGAACACGCATTATAAATATTTACTATATTAATTTATATCATAATATCTTAAAATTATATAGTAGCATTAAATATATAGTAGTATTAAACAATATATTCAATTAAATTTGTAACTAATACAATATCACAATATTATAAACAAGATTAAATATATCATAACTTAGAATTCTTTTTAATCTATATCTCATAAGTGGTCATTAGAAATATTTCATTTTGAAAGTGAAATAAATATAGATTTTATAGTAAAATTTGAAAGTATGTATAACTTAGAATTAAATATATCATGCATTAGTTTATATAAGTTATAAACTAATTATTTAATTAATATCTATTGTAGTTAAAATATTTTATATTTCCAAAAGATTCATTATAAGTATTTTACTTTATTATTGAATTATCTATTTCTTTTATGAAGTCTTAAAATTATAATAGTATTAAATAATATTAAAATTCAATCATATTTGTAATTAATTCAGTATAACAATTCAAAAAAATGAATTAAATGATACATATAAATTTATAATATAGTCACTTTCTTGAAATTGGTTATACTCGATTCTAAATTCAGTTCTTCGGTTCGGTACAGTTCGGTTTAACATAAAAAAATATTCGGAGCAGTTCGGTTTGGATAAAATCAAACAGTCAACAGTTCTTTTCCGATTCAAAGTGTTTCAGTCCGAATTTCTCCACAGTTCAGTTATCTCCGAAATTCATGCTCACCCTTAGTAATATGTAGGCACCCAAAATACCTATATAATTCTAATTAGATTATTCCTATAATGTACTCAACTCATGAAATCATAGGATTTGACTAATTCGATTGGCATGAATATAAAACTATTTTATATTAAATAAACCACAAAATATAATTGAAATCAAATCTCAAAAATAGCGTGTTTCTTAAATGAAATAGGTGTGTATTTTTTTATGTGAGAGAGAAACTGTGGCTTTCTTTTATAAACTCAATTATATCAATATCTAGTTGAAATTCTAATCCTAATCTAATTAGGATTTATCTCCAAGTAGAAATCTAATTTTATTAAGATTCACAATCTTAATCTAATTAGTCCTTATTCAATTAGAATTTCAAATCTCATTAATTAAGTCTCCTAATCTTAATATAATTATAGTTGGTATTATCTTATAATATCAACTTTATTGATTATATTAATATCAAAAATAAATATCAAAATACTTATTTAATTTCTAATACAGTCATCACTATAGAATATCAAATATTCCTGAAATTAAATGATATTTATATAATTACCCAAATCACATGGCAAACTATTTTCATAAATCATTAGAAATATATAAACTTATATTTAACCCGTTTTACTTAGAAAGGTGAACCGGGGACCATAGACCCATAATTATAAGCTCCAATAAATCGAATAAACAATTAAACTTTTTAATTAATTCATTCGACTTATTAATTCTATTATTACTCCACTAAAAATATGAAATTGCATTCTTACGATTATAGAATATTTTACTCTTTAAAATTGAGTTGTCCAATGATATAACCATTACATATAGATCAATCCTCCATAGACAATTTGTAAATAAAGTAGGTATTATCTGTCAACCTCTTCAATTACCTCTTTTTCTCATCTACCATTAATTTACTAGTGAATGGTTAATTTATAATTCAATTATAAATTAGAGATCTCAAACCATTCAGTTCCAAAATTAACAAATGAGAGAATTATCTTTCTACTTCCCGCAAGAAGGAATGGGTTCCATATCTATGAATTTATATTCCTAGTCATTTAATTTTATGTGAATCTAAAATGCAAATATTGTGAAAGTCCATTGACAAACAGAAACAAGCAAATTAAGAACCACATCAAACTAAATAGGAGTTTATAATCACTTAGGATTAAGATTCATCCATATGTGGTCATCTTATGATTTAATTTGGATTTTTATATCTAAACGGAATTGTAGGAAAAAAAACAAATTAAATCGGTCTGTGTCTTATATGATCAAATCTATTGGTCCCAAGTGGTCTCTGAGGTTCCAAGGGGGGTGAATGAACCTTGGTCGATTTTGTAAATCTTTTTCAAACTTACTGTTCTGCAAGTTACTTGAAATTATAACACCAGTTGTTACTGCTTACAGCACTAGAATACAGTGATGTACGCTGTAACTTAGAGTTTGTAATGTAGTGGAAAATATGTTTTGACCAAAGGCTTGTTTTCTCAAATATGTTTTTCTTTTAAAGATCTTTTTATGCTTATGATAAGATATAAGATGTAGCACAGATATATATAAAGCAATAAAAACACTTATGACTTATAGTGGTTCGAAGATGGTGTAATCCTTCTACGTCCACTCTACTGCTACCTCGAGCAGGAACTTCATTAAGCATGATTGAATTATAGGGAAACACCTAACAATCTATCAACCTAATGAGTTAACACCTACTAGCCCAGTGTACACACAGCAACTGTAAGTTCTAAAGGCAAACCCACACAGGATTTCTACACTCCCATACAGGGAAGTTGTCTATCACTTAGACAACTATACAAACAGTAAGGATAAATCCTATCAACTGTTCGACACCTTAAAACAACCTAGCACACAACAACAAGGTTAAAGTATATGAGGTTGGTTCTTCAATTGGTGTGGTGAAGTGAGCTTCTGAATCCTTCTTCGAATCTATCAGGTTGAACTCGTTCATTTCACTTTAGGTCGAGTGACTGAAACTGTATGAATAGAAGAGAATGTAGCTTTGAATACTTAAGCTTGTTTGAGCGTAGAATATTTCAGTTTTCAGTAACCAGCTTCAATATTGCTCAACCTCTATTTATACTTGTAGAAAGATATCCATTGAAGGAGTTATCTCTCATTTGAATTTTGGCTTCTGATTAAAGGCATGACTTGCATTTAATGCGCCTTAACTTATCTCCTTAGAGGATTCAAAGCGGTGGTTGCGGCTCGCAGCTTTCTGCAGCCTATCAGGCCACGTGTCATCTCTGCATTGGCTCCGTGTCTGCAACTTTGATCTTCTCTCGAATAGCTCTAATTATACTTGCTTTGTTCTTCGTTTCTCGTACTGCATTTATCCTTCCTCAGATTGCAGGATGTTGTTTCTATTCAACATAGACAAGGTTTGTTGAGTATGCAACAAGTCATAGCATCTATTCTGTATCCTTAACCTTCTTGCAGCAACTACTTCATACAGTACTGTTGTATCTTATTATTGCAGTATTAGTTGTATCTTCTTCTTACAGCATTACTGCAACCACTTCTTACAATGTAATTTCTTTTCTTCTAATAGTTATATTGCAGTAACTTCTTCCTGCAGCGATGCTTGTCGTTCTTTTTTACTTGTTGCATTACTGCTCTTCATACTTGCAGTATTTTCTTGATGCAACATTGCCTTGTTGAGCTCCTCCATCTTTCTAAACCTACAACTATAGACTCAATTCTAGTTTATGGTTTCACTTAAACATTGTGAAAAATGGGGTACTCAAGCTTCCTATTACATATATAGTTTGTCTCATCAAAATGTAAATATTGAAATCCCAACAAAATCATATATAAATGCCCCCACTCAGATGTCTCTACATCGACGGTCCGAATAAGACAATCACATATTTTTGGGCCGCATTAGTGATGTTTTAATTAAAAATCTCATACTTTAATTAATTTCATCATAAACATAATTTAAGTTTATTATCCATAATCTTAATCCTCTTGTATATTACTTATATACTAAGATTATGATTACATCAAACAAACTAGGGATTTTCTAGGATGTTTATGAAATGCATACAATAAGCATATGAATTTGAAAATAAATGTCGCATCTATTAATAATCATAAAACAAGTTATAATTGCTTTAAGGATACTATCTCTAACATTTAACACATATTTTAATTCAAATATAATTGGGTCTTTCAAACTCAAATTGCTAGTATGAAACCCAAAATTTAAAATTGAAACTCAATCATCATCCTAATCAAAAAAAACAATGAAAAAAGAAAAGAAAGTGAAATGAATAAAACAAGGAAAACAAAAAATTAATTCCTGCCACCACAACCGGCGCAACCTCTCGCCACCAATTCATTGCCGAAAAATTCCAAAAATTTCTTATCTTCTGTCAAACTTGGCGAATTGAATCCAATAAACTCAAAATTATTTTTCCTTTCAAACTTTTCAGAAAAACAGCCTCAAACCCACCCAAAAGTTTTTTACTGTCGCCACCTTTCGTTGAAATATTCCATTGTGGGCTACCAAACTTTCAAAATTCAATTTCTTTTATTTTTTAATGAAAATACACAAAATTTAAACCAAAACAACCCTTTAATCAAAATCAAACACATATCAATGTTAATTTACATAACACCATTCGATTTGAGTACAATTAATTGAAATTCATTCAATGTTCCAAAACAAAACTCATTTTCTTGATTTTTCATTTTAGCATATAATTTCACAAATTGATTTAGGAGTTCTAATCTCCATTATATTAGCATTCAAAAGAAGTTTTTATTATAAATTTCATTTATTTTGTACTCTCCAATTTAATCTTTATTTTCAAAATATTGATTTTAAGAGGAGAGGGAAAAACGGTGGCGGTGATGGGAGGGAAAGGCGGCACCGGCGACAAGAGGGGAGGAGGAAGGCGGCTGGGGTGGGCGAGGGTGGCAAGGGAATGGGAAAGGGGAAAGGGAAATTACAGAAAACACAACCTTCATTTTTTGTTTCTTTTTCGTTTTCGTTTTTTGTTAATTCTTTTTTTAATTTCCTTTTCTTTCTTTTTCCCACTTATTTTTATTTTTATTTTATAAATTTCATATGAATTTATTACATGACTTTAATTTTATATTTGGGGCTCCACATCAATAATCGAAATTCGAAAAAACAAAGCATGTTTTGAATTGAGACATATGTTAAATTAGATATATGTTATAGTTCAAAATTCATGTAGCAATTGAAATTAGATCTTAAGTTGATTTTATTCTATGTAATTAACACTTATTTTAAAAAACATATTCAATAAATAATAATTAATTTCATTAATTAATAAGTTTGAAAAGTTTGAACAATCATTTTCAATTAGCCAACCTTTATTTTAGTTATTTTCTTTTTATTTATTTATATTTTTCTCTATTTTATGTCTAATAAATTTCAAATATGTAAATAATTTATATTATTGAATTTTAGTATATATTATTTAGATCATGATTAACATTTCTATATTGAATGTAAAGTTTCTTAGTAACATAAAATTTGAAGCAATTAATTAGTCATATTTAATGTGAAAATTTTGTATGTTTGTCATGTGTCTTTTACTCATTCTTTATATATATATATATATAAAGATTATACATATTTCCTAAAATTATTTACTACTATCTTCCCGAGTGATGGCACTATTATTTCAACTGTCAATTCTCTATATCTCTATAAGAACTATCCAATTAATAAGGGTTAATTGTTGGAAAATCATGAAATTTACTTAATTTACAATTTTAATCAAGTTTTTGAATCTTAATAAATATAAAATATAATGTGATGTTTTTATTTTATTTTTTTGCAATTTTAATCAACAAATAATTTCGGATATGGTTGCACTCAAGGATGTATTCTTTAGTTTTGACGATCTTGATTTTTTTTAACTCCAATCTTTTTAATAATAGTTTCTCTATGATAACATTACACTTCTGCGTCAATACAAACATATTCAAAAACAGCCCATGTTAGTCCCAAGTGACAAAGGGGTTGAATAAACCTCTTCAAAAAATTTCAAACTTTTCACTCCAAGAAATGTGAGGTCTTCTTGCATGTAGTTGCCTAGATAGCTCACCGCATTGTTCGTAGGTATAAAGAATACAGCTCTACAGAGCGTTTATAAACAGTTAGAAAGACTTCTAAAAAGTTTTATGCAATGGAATAAAGACTTCATTTTGAAAATACATAAGAGATTCTAGCAAAGATTAAATAATGTATGCATAATGATGTATGACAGATATGTACATGAAAGCAACAAATAACACTCAATGTATAGAGGTTTAGAGGGTGGAGTAATCCCTCTACGTCCACTCTACTCCTTCACACATGAGAAACTTTTTTTAAGAATTTTAAGATAAGTTTGGTTTACACGACCTAATTATTACAAACTCTTAATCCTAACAATACGGTAGCTAGCTTCCACATAAGATGCTCAAGCTACTTTCGACCAAAACCCACACAAGATCGTACAACCCACACAGGGTATTCATCTTACACATATGAATATGACTTAGAAGAAAATATTGTTCCTTTCACTAAGTACTCCTAAAACAACCTAAACACACAGTATAAAAAGTTTGAAGTATATAAGGGTTTCTTCAATTAGTGTTTGAGAAAGTCTGTTGGTCCCATGCGGTACAAAGGTTCAAATGGGGTGAATGAATCTCTATCAATTTTTTAAGACTTTTAACTTTTCGGTGATGTAACCTACACAAGCTTACAGCATAAAATGCAACTCAGCTTACAACACTATTGAGCGGTGTTGCTTACTGTAACTATCAGAGTTCTAGCAGCGGAATATAAACTTTTGTGATTGATAGGGTCCTTTTAAAACCTTTTAAAATATGAGTTTTGCAAGGTGTTTTTATTCAGTATGATAAGATATAATGCAGCAAAGGGATATACAACAAAATATAAAAACTGTATAACACACAAGGGTCTTGTAGTGGTTCGAAGGTGGTGTAATCCTTCTACGTCCACTTTACTCCTTCACAAGGAGGAACTTTGTTAAGCTTGTTTCAATTACAGGACTCGTTTCTAACAAACTCTAAACTAAAAAAGACACCTACTATAACTCATCTTCCACGTAGGTTAGTGTAAGTTTCAAAATCCGACCCACACGGGATCTTCACAACCCACACAGGGTTAATGTCAAAACTCCTGACAATATAACACTTAGCAAGGAAACAAATTTCCTATCAACTAAGGACACCTAAAACAATCAAACACAACGCATAGGATTAAAGTATATAAAAGGATCTTCAACCAGTGTTGGAAGCAGCCTTGAGATTTCTAAATCTTTGATCCAATATTTGACTATATCTTGAGGTTGAATGACTGAAACTTATAAATTTTGAGAACGTGTATGAGAGCTTGAGAGTTTTTTGCTTGTGATTGTAGTTTTAGTTTCAATAGTTGTTTCAATCTTCTCTTCCTTTATTTATAGGTGTAGATTTATGTCCGGTGAAAAAGGCACAAACCTTAACATTTGAATCTTCTAACTTGGTGTAGGATTTGCATTTAAGGTTTCTTATTTTACACTACACGTTATTAAAATTGTCTGTATTAGGTTGCAGCTTTTGTGCATATTGTCAAGTTGGGTGTACACTGATCATTAGCTCTCTATACTACGTCATTTAGTTTGTCTCTATTGACTAGATATTGATCCGTTGGAGTGACCAACCTTGGTCTGATATTGATCTTCCTCGTACTGTATTGCTATCATATCTACATGTTGACATTCCTCCTATTTCTTTAGCTTGCAGCATATAGCACTCAGTCCTTGCAACCCTAAGTCCTCTTGCAGCAGTTTCATATGTTGTATATTTCTTATACTGAAACAATTGTTGGAACTAAAACTACAATCACAACCTCGAAGTTTAGTTATGCGCATAGTTTGTTCGTTATAGCTTTTCATCTTTAGCTTGCAGCTGGTCTGCTGTATCTTTCTTAGAACTTGCAGTAAGGTCTTCACTTGTTATTTCCATCATTCTTCAACTTATACTATAAACTCAAACCTAGACTAGTTTCACTTAAATAATGTGAAAATGGGGTACTCTAATTTCCTATTATACTTGTATTTTGTCTCATCAAAATCTAAATAATAATTTCCTAACAAAGTTTTCTGATTTCTGAAAATAGGGTTGATAATAACTTGGCTTGCTCTTCGAGGTTGAGTGATAAAAACTTTGAACTTTTAGTGACTTATTGTTTCAATTGCACTATTCCTCTATTTTTAAACTACTTATATCTCACTTAAACATTGTGAGAAAATAGACTATTCTAAAATCCCACTACAAAACATGTTTTATCTCATCAAAATCTAAACATCAATTCCTAACAGTCCCGTTGATTAAAATTGTAAAAAATAATGAAAATTCATAATTAACCATTAATGAATTGCTACCATGAATTTGAAACATTTTCCCAAATCCCTCCATCCAAACTCAATAAGCTCATCTCTACCAACTTAGATTATTCATAGTAAGAATATAGGTGAAATAATTTAATGTGTAATTGTATTAACAAAGTTCACAAATCATTAGATTGCATGTAATTGTACATTTGAATTGATTCATATAATTTAACTTGTCGTTTGACTCAATTATCACATGTAATTCAAAAAAAATAGAGCCAATAATCAATATTTATGAAAGTTGGTAATTTGTTCATAAATCTTTTGGTTTACTCATCAGTCTTATCATCTATATTATCCATATTATATCAAAGCTTAATACAACAAAAATGTACATAAATGAACCTAGAAGAAAGTGATAAATGGTTCACTTGACCAATTCAAAATTCTCAAATGGCTTCTATATTCACAACTCAAAACTGCCAACAAATTGAGCTATAAGAGAGGCATTGCTATATATGAGGTTGTAACAATTACAAAACATTGTTGAAGTGCAGATCTTAGAAGTAGATCGTTTTTGTCTTCATCGTAAACTTCTCGTCTTTTCCTCACAACCTCGATACATCTTGCGAACCATTGCTCTTTGAACCATCCAATCTCCGCCTTTTTGCAGCTAGCCGCGGTCTCAACTGCACACCATGCAACAAGCATAATAATATACATATACACACACATAGATATATATATATATATATGGACTTGAAAATTTACTACCAAGATTCATGCTTACACTAATGCTAACTATTCTTAGAGAATTCAGATTCTATGAATATTTTACGGAGAATTCATATAAGTAGGAGCTAGAGCGTTTACGTGATAAGGTGCAAACTATAGCAGCCATACTACGAAACTTTCCAGTTACTTGCTTTCTTCTTTTGATTAATTAGAAAATAAATAAAAAATGCGAATACAAATTAAAACGACGTACCATCTCTATGTACTTCAACTGTTTCATGACTTCTTCAGTCTCTAGCTCCTGAATCAGCAACAGATGATTATATTTAACTATATATATTACCATGTTGTATCATAATGAATGTTAAAAACAGGTTCCACGGCTACTCAAATCACATAGCTTTGCTCAATCGAACAAATGGAAATGAATAAACAATTCAGAATTGTAAGCCAAAGTGTATGCAAGTTTGTTTGAATTGAATAACTTCAAGTGCGACTTTAGTGATACAAGCTTCACACAGAGTGAAACAAGAAGCACGAAAAAGAACGAAGCTTTGAAGCTAATAGTTATGATTATGGTTTACAATGACCAAGGTGCTACTACGAATAACAAATTTCAATGAAGGTGCCTTTGTTTCTACATATACAGGGTTAGTCCCAAACATAACAAATCAATTGGTGGAGCCAAAGCCAACTATTTTAGCAATGAATACATATATGATACAAGCCTTTTTGGTAAATTGAAATGGCTTTTAAGTATTTGAAGGTCTAATTGACTAGACATATTGAAGTGCTAAAATTTACATTATAGAGATGCTTTGTACTAGTTGAGAAACATGGAACAACAATTGCAATACCTAGGGAACGTCTAACGATACTTCCGCTTTTGAGAAAGCAAATAAAGTTAGAGAAGATTGTAAAGTGGACATCATTTGGCAAAACAAGAGAAAAGCTAAGAACAGGTAGAAGTTAATAGTGTTAGGTAAAAGAAACAGCACTAGATGAGCCTTTTCAATGCAGATGACAAAAATACCTAATATTTGTTGATATACAAAGACCTAAATACATAATTATACATGTGTGGATGCATATGATATAAAATATAAATACATATTTTAAACAAACATTCATTTTATATATATATATATATATATATATATATATATAATATATATATCATATCTTCAATTATATATTAGTATACAATGATAATATATGAACTTGGATATATATATATATATATATATTTATATATATTATATATATAAAATGAATGTTTGTTTAAAATATGTATTTATATTTTATATCATATGCATCCACACATGTATAATTATGTATTTAGGTCTTTGTATATCAACAAATATTAGGTATTTTTGTCATCTGCATTGAAAAGGCTCATCTAGTGCTGTTTCTTTTACCTAACACTATTAACTTCTACCTGTTCTTAGCTTTTCTCTTGTTTTGCCAAATGATGTCCACTTTACAATCTTCTCTAACTTTATTTGCTTTCTCAAAAGCGGAAGTATCGTTAGACGTTCCCTAGGTATTGCAATTGTTGTTCCATGTTTCTCAACTAGTACAAAGCATCTCTATAATGTAAATTTTAGCACTTCAATATGTCTAGTCAATTAGACCTTCAAATACTTAAAAGCCATTTCAATTTACCAAAAAGGCTTGTATCATATATGTATTCATTGCTAAAATAGTTGGCTTTGGCTCCACCAATTGATTTGTTATGTTTGGGACTAACCCTGTATATGTAGAAACAAAGGCACCTTCATTGAAATTTGTTATTCGTAGTAGCACCTTGGTCATTGTAAACCATAATCATAACTATTAGCTTCAAAGCTTCGTTCTTTTTCGTGCTTCTTGTTTCACTCTGTGTGAAGCTTGTATCACTAAAGTCGCACTTGAAGTTATTCAATTCAAACAAACTTGCATACACTTTGGCTTACAATTCTGAATTGTTTATTCATTTCCATTTGTTCGATTGAGCAAAGCTATGTGATTTGAGTAGCCGTGGAACCTGTTTTTAACATTCATTATGATACAACATGGTAATATATATAGTTAAATATAATCATCTGTTGCTGATTCAGGAGCTAGAGACTGAAGAAGTCATGAAACAGTTGAAGTACATAGAGATGGTACGTCGTTTTAATTTGTATTCGCATTTTTTATTTATTTTCTAATTAATCAAAAGAAGAAAGCAAGTAACTGGAAAGTTTCGTAGTATGGCTGCTATAGTTTGCACTTATCACGTAAACGCTCTAGCTCCTACTTATATGAATTCTCCGTAAAATATTCATAGAATCTGAATTCTCTAAGAATAGTTAGCATTAGTGTAAGCATGAATCTTGGTAGTAAATTTTCAAGTCCATATATATATATATATATCTATGTGTGTGTATATGTATATTATTATGCTTGTTGCATGGTGTGCAGTTGAGACCGCGGCTAGCTGCAAAAAGGCGGAGATTGGATGGTTCAAAGAGCAATGGTTCGCAAGATGTATCGAGGTTGTGAGGAAAAGACGAGAAGTTTACGATGAAGACAAAAACGATCTACTTCTAAGATCTGCACTTCAACAATGTTTTGTAATTGTTACAACCTCATATATAGCAATGCCTCTCTTATAGCTCAATTTGTTGGCAGTTTTGAGTTGTGAATATAGAAGCCATTTGAGAATTTTGAATTGGTCAAGTGAACCATTTATCACTTTCTTCTAGGTTCATTTATGTACATTTTTGTTGTATTAAGCTTTGATATAATATGGATAATATAGATGATAAGACTGATGAGTAAACCAAAAGATTTATGAACAAATTACCAACTTTCATAAATATTGATTATTGGCTCTATTTTTTTTGAATTACATGTGATAATTGAGTCAAACGACAAGTTAAATTATATGAATCAATTCAAATGTACAATTACATGCAATCTAATGATTTGTGAACTTTGTTAATACAATTACACATTAAATTATTTCACCTATATTCTTACTATGAATAATCTAAGTTGGTAGAGATGAGCTTATTGAGTTTGGATGGAGGGATTTGGGAAAATGTTTCAAATTCATGGTAGCAATTCATTAATGGTTAATTATGAATTTTCATTATTTTTTACAATTTTAATCAACGGGACTGTTAGGAATTGATGTTTAGATTTTGATGAGATAAAACATGTTTTGTAGTGGGATTTTAGAATAGTCTATTTTCTCACAATGTTTAAGTGAGATATAAGTAGTTTAAAAATAGAGGAATAGTGCAATTGAAACAATAAGTCACTAAAAGTTCAAAGTTTTTATCACTCAACCTCGAAGAGCAAGCCAAGTTATTATCAACCCTATTTTCAGAAATCAGAAAACTTTGTTAGGAAATTATTATTTAGATTTTGATGAGACAAAATACAAGTATAATAGGAAATTAGAGTACCCCATTTTCACATTATTTAAGTGAAACTAGTCTAGGTTTGAGTTTATAGTATAAGTTGAAGAATGATGGAAATAACAAGTGAAGACCTTACTGCAAGTTCTAAGAAAGATACAGCAGACCAGCTGCAAGCTAAAGATGAAAAGCTATAACGAACAAACTATGCGCATAACTAAACTTCGAGGTTGTGATTGTAGTTTTAGTTCCAACAATTGTTTCAGTATAAGAAATATACAACATATGAAACTGCTGCAAGAGGACTTAGGGTTGCAAGGACTGAGTGCTATATGCTGCAAGCTAAAGAAATAGGAGGAATGTCAACATGTAGATATGATAGCAATACAGTACGAGGAAGATCAATATCAGACCAAGGTTGGTCACTCCAACGGATCAATATCTAGTCAATAGAGACAAACTAAATGACGTAGTATAGAGAGCTAATGATCAGTGTACACCCAACTTGACAATATGCACAAAAGCTGCAACCTAATACAGACAATTTTAATAACGTGTAGTGTAAAATAAGAAACCTTAAATGCAAATCCTACACCAAGTTAGAAGATTCAAATGTTAAGGTTTGTGCCTTTTTCACCGGACATAAATCTACACCTATAAATAAAGGAAGAGAAGATTGAAACAACTATTGAAACTAAAACTACAATCACAAGCAAAAAACTCTCAAGCTCTCATACACGTTCTCAAAATTTATAAGTTTCAGTCATTCAACCTCAAGATATAGTCAAATATTGGATCAAAGATTTAGAAATCTCAAGGCTGCTTCCAACACTGGTTGAAGATCCTTTTATATACTTTAATCCTATGCGTTGTGTTTGATTGTTTTAGGTGTCCTTAGTTGATAGGAAATTTGTTTCCTTGCTAAGTGTTATATTGTCAGGAGTTTTGACATTAACCCTGTGTGGGTTGTGAAGATCCCGTGTGGGTCGGATTTTGAAACTTACACTAACCTACGTGGAAGATGAGTTATAGTAGGTGTCTTTTTTAGTTTAGAGTTTGTTAGAAACGAGTCCTGTAATTGAAACAAGCTTAACAAAGTTCCTCCTTGTGAAGGAGTAAAGTGGACGTAGAAGGATTACACCACCTTCGAACCACTACAAGACCCTTGTGTGTTATACAGTTTTTATATTTTGTTGTATATCCCTTTGCTGCATTATATCTTATCATACTGAATAAAAACACCTTGCAAAACTCATATTTTAAAAGGTTTTAAAAGGACCCTATCAATCACAAAAGTTTATATTCCGCTGCTAGAACTCTGATAGTTACAGTAAGCAACACCGCTCAATAGTGTTGTAAGCTGAGTTGCATTTTATGCTGTAAGCTTGTGTAGGTTACATCACCGAAAAGTTAAAAGTCTTAAAAAATTGATAGAGATTCATTCACCCCATTTGAACCTTTGTACCGCATGGGACCAACAGACTTTCTCAAACACTAATTGAAGAAACCCTTATATACTTCAAACTTTTTATACTGTGTGTTTAGGTTGTTTTAGGAGTACTTAGTGAAAGGAACAATATTTTCTTCTAAGTCATATTCATATGTGTAAGATGAATACCCTGTGTGGGTTGTACGATCTTGTGTGGGTTTTGGTCGAAAGTAGCTTGAGCATCTTATGTGGAAGCTAGCTACCGTATTGTTAGGATTAAGAGTTTGTAATAATTAGGTCGTGTAAACCAAACTTATCTTAAAATTCTTAAAAAAAGTTTCTCATGTGTGAAGGAGTAGAGTGGACGTAGAGGGATTACTCCACCCTCTAAACCTCTATACATTGAGTGTTATTTGTTGCTTTCATGTACATATCTGTCATACATCATTATGCATACATTATTTAATCTTTGCTAGAATCTCTTATGTATTTTCAAAATGAAGTCTTTATTCCATTGCATAAAACTTTTTAGAAGTCTTTCTAACTGTTTATAAACGCTCTGTAGAGCTGTATTCTTTATACCTACGAACAATGCGGTGAGCTATCTAGGCAACTACATGCAAGAAGACCTCACATTTCTTGGAGTGAAAAGTTTGAAATTTTTTTGAAGAGGTTTATTCAACCCCTTTGTCACTTGGGACTAACATGGGCTGTTTTTGAATATGTTTGTATTGACGCAGAAGTGTAATGTTATCATAGAGAAACTATTATTAAAAAGATTGGAGTTAAAAAAAATCAAGATCGTCAAAACTAAAGAATACATCCTTGAGTGCAACCATATCCGAAATTATTTGTTGATTAAAATTGCAAAAAAATAAAATAAAAACATCACATTATATTTTATATTTATTAAGATTCAAAAACTTGATTAAAATTGTAAATTAAGTAAATTTCATGATTTTCCAACAATTAACCCTTATTAATTGGATAGTTCTTATAGAGATATAGAGAATTGACAGTTGAAATAATAGTGCCATCACTCGGGAAGATAGTAGTAAATAATTTTAGGAAATATGTATAATCTTTATATATATATATATATAAAGAATGAGTAAAAGACACATGACAAACATACAAAATTTTCACATTAAATATGACTAATTAATTGCTTCAAATTTTATGTTACTAAGAAACTTTACATTCAATATAGAAATGTTAATCATGATCTAAATAATATATACTAAAATTCAATAATATAAATTATTTACATATTTGAAATTTATTAGACATAAAATAGAGAAAAATATAAATAAATAAAAAGAAAATAACTAAAATAAAGGTTGGCTAATTGAAAATGATTGTTCAAACTTTTCAAACTTATTAATTAATGAAATTAATTATTATTTATTGAATATGTTTTTTAAAATAAGTGTTAATTACATAGAATAAAATCAACTTAAGATCTAATTTCAATTGCTACATGAATTTTGAACTATAACATATATCTAATTTAACATATGTCTCAATTCAAAACATGCTTTGTTTTTTCGAATTTCGATTATTGATGTGGAGCCCCAAATATAAAATTAAAGTCATGTAATAAATTCATATGAAATTTATAAAATAAAAATAAAAATAAGTGGGAAAAAGAAAGAAAAGGAAATTAAAAAAAGAATTAACAAAAAACGAAAACGAAAAAGAAACAAAAAATGAAGGTTGTGTTTTCTGTAATTTCCCTTTCCCCTTTCCCATTCCCTTGCCACCCTCGCCCACCCCAGCCGCCTTCCTCCTCCCCTCTTGTCGCCGGTGCCGCCTTTCCCTCCCATCACCGCCACCGTTTTTCCCTCTCCTCTTAAAATCAATATTTTGAAAATAAAGATTAAATTGGAGAGTACAAAATAAATGAAATTTATAATAAAAACTTCTTTTGAATGCTAATATAATGGAGATTAGAACTCCTAAATCAATTTGTGAAATTATATGCTAAAATGAAAAATCAAGAAAATGAGTTTTGTTTTGGAACATTGAATGAATTTCAATTAATTGTACTCAAATCGAATGGTGTTATGTAAATTAACATTGATATGTGTTTGATTTTGATTAAAGGGTTGTTTTGGTTTAAATTTTGTGTATTTTCATTAAAAAATAAAAGAAATTGAATTTTGAAAGTTTGGTAGCCCACAATGGAATATTTCAACGAAAGGTGGCGACAGTAAAAAACTTTTGGGTGGGTTTGAGGCTGTTTTTCTGAAAAGTTTGAAAGGAAAAATAATTTTGAGTTTATTGGATTCAATTCGCCAAGTTTGACAGAAGATAAGAAATTTTTGGAATTTTTCGGCAATGAATTGGTGGCGAGAGGTTGCGCCGGTTGTGGTGGCAGGAATTAATTTTTTGTTTTCCTTGTTTTATTCATTTCACTTTCTTTTCTTTTTTCATTGTTTTTTTTGATTAGGATGATGATTGAGTTTCAATTTTAAATTTTGGGTTTCATACTAGCAATTTGAGTTTGAAAGACCCAATTATATTTTTAAAATATGTGTTAAATGTTAGAGATAGTATCCTTAAAGCAATTATAACTTGTTTTATGATTATTAATAGATGCGACATTTATTTTCAAATTCATATGCTTATTGTATGCATTTCATAAACATCCTAGAAAATCCCTAGTTTGTTTGATGTAATCATAATCTTAGTATATAAGTAATATACAAGAGGATTAAGATTATGGATAATAAACTTAAATTATGTTTATGATGAAATTAATTAAAGTATGAGATTTTTAATTAAAACATCACTAATGCGGCCCAAAAATATGTGATTGTCTTATTCGGACCGTCGATGTAGAGACATCTGAGTGGGGGCATTTATATATGATTTTGTTGGGATTTCAATATTTACATTTTGATGAGACAAACTATATATGTAATAGGAAGCTTGAGTACCCCATTTTTCACAATGTTTAAGTGAAACCATAAACTAGAATTGAGTCTATAGTTGTAGGTTTAGAAAGATGGAGGAGCTCAACAAGGCAATGTTGCATCAAGAAAATACTGCAAGTATGAAGAGCAGTAATGCAACAAGTAAAAAAGAACGACAAGCATCGCTGCAGGAAGAAGTTACTGCAATATAACTATTAGAAGAAAAGAAATTACATTGTAAGAAGTGGTTGCAGTAATGCTGTAAGAAGAAGATACAACTAATACTGCAATAATAAGATACAACAGTACTGTATGAAGTAGTTGCTGCAAGAAGGTTAAGGATACAGAATAGATGCTATGACTTGTTGCATACTCAACAAACCTTGTCTATGTTGAATAGAAACAACATCCTGCAATCTGAGGAAGGATAAATGCAGTACGAGAAACGAAGAACAAAGCAAGTATAATTAGAGCTATTCGAGAGAAGATCAAAGTTGCAGACACGGAGCCAATGCAGAGATGACACGTGGCCTGATAGGCTGCAGAAAGCTGCGAGCCGCAACCACCGCTTTGAATCCTCTAAGGAGATAAGTTAAGGCGCATTAAATGCAAGTCATGCCTTTAATCAGAAGCCAAAATTCAAATGAGAGATAACTCCTTCAATGGATATCTTTCTACAAGTATAAATAGAGGTTGAGCAATATTGAAGCTGGTTACTGAAAACTGAAATATTCTACGCTCAAACAAGCTTAAGTATTCAAAGCTACATTCTCTTCTATTCATACAGTTTCAGTCACTCGACCTAAAGTGAAATGAACGAGTTCAACCTGATAGATTCGAAGAAGGATTCAGAAGCTCACTTCACCACACCAATTGAAGAACCAACCTCATATACTTTAACCTTGTTGTTGTGTGCTAGGTTGTTTTAAGGTGTCGAACAGTTGATAGGATTTATCCTTACTGTTTGTATAGTTGTCTAAGTGATAGACAACTTCCCTGTATGGGAGTGTAGAAATCCTGTGTGGGTTTGCCTTTAGAACTTACAGTTGCTGTGTGTACACTGGGCTAGTAGGTGTTAACTCATTAGGTTGATAGATTGTTAGGTGTTTCCCTATAATTCAATCATGCTTAATGAAGTTCCTGCTCGAGGTAGCAGTAGAGTGGACGTAGAAGGATTACACCATCTTCGAACCACTATAAGTCATAAGTGTTTTTATTGCTTTATATATATCTGTGCTACATCTTATATCTTATCATAAGCATAAAAAGATCTTTAAAAGAAAAACATATTTGAGAAAACAAGCCTTTGGTCAAAACATATTTTCCACTACATTACAAACTCTAAGTTACAGCGTACATCACTGTATTCTAGTGCTGTAAGCAGTAACAACTGGTGTTATAATTTCAAGTAACTTGCAGAACAGTAAGTTTGAAAAAGATTTACAAAATCGACCAAGGTTCATTCACCCCCCTTGGAACCTCAGAGACCACTTGGGACCAATAGATTTGATCATATAAGACACAGACCGATTTAATTTGTTTTTTTTCCTACAATTCCGTTTAGATATAAAAATCCAAATTAAATCATAAGATGACCACATATGGATGAATCTTAATCCTAAGTGATTATAAACTCCTATTTAGTTTGATGTGGTTCTTAATTTGCTTGTTTCTGTTTGTCAATGGACTTTCACAATATTTGCATTTTAGATTCACATAAAATTAAATGACTAGGAATATAAATTCATAGATATGGAACCCATTCCTTCTTGCGGGAAGTAGAAAGATAATTCTCTCATTTGTTAATTTTGGAACTGAATGGTTTGAGATCTCTAATTTATAATTGAATTATAAATTAACCATTCACTAGTAAATTAATGGTAGATGAGAAAAAGAGGTAATTGAAGAGGTTGACAGATAATACCTACTTTATTTACAAATTGTCTATGGAGGATTGATCTATATGTAATGGTTATATCATTGGACAACTCAATTTTAAAGAGTAAAATATTCTATAATCGTAAGAATGCAATTTCATATTTTTAGTGGAGTAATAATAGAATTAATAAGTCGAATGAATTAATTAAAAAGTTTAATTGTTTATTCGATTTATTGGAGCTTATAATTATGGGTCTATGGTCCCCGGTTCACCTTTCTAAGTAAAACGGGTTAAATATAAGTTTATATATTTCTAATGATTTATGAAAATAGTTTGCCATGTGATTTGGGTAA
The DNA here is from genome assembly GCA_028654395.1 of Scutellaria barbata. NCBI lineage: Eukaryota > Viridiplantae > Streptophyta > Magnoliopsida > Lamiales > Lamiaceae > Scutellaria > Scutellaria barbata. The sequence goes on from JACJVH010000106.1 coordinate 33,749, forward strand.
TTATATAAATATCATTTAATTTCAGGAATATTTGATATTCTATAGTGATGACTGTATTAGAAATTAAATAAGTATTTTGATATTTATTTTTGATATTAATATAATCAATAAAGTTGATATTATAAGATAATACCAACTATAATTATATTAAGATTAGGAGACTTAATTAATGAGATTTGAAATTCTAATTGAATAAGGACTAATTAGATTAAGATTGTGAATCTTAATAAAATTAGATTTCTACTTGGAGATAAATCCTAATTAGATTAGGATTAGAATTTCAACTAGATATTGATATAATTGAGTTTATAAAAGAAAGCCACAGTTTCTCTCTCACATAAAAAAATACACACCTATTTCATTTAAGAAACACGCTATTTTTGAGATTTGATTTCAATTATATTTTGTGGTTTATTTAATATAAAATAGTTTTATATTCATGCCAATCGAATTAGTCAAATCCTATGATTTCATGAGTTGAGTACATTATAGGAATAATCTAATTAGAATTATATAGGTATTTTGGGTGCCTACATATTACTAAGGGTGAGCATGAATTTCGGAGATAACTGAACTGTGGAGAAATTCGGACTGAAACACTTTGAATCGGAAAAGAACTGTTGACTGTTTGATTTTATCCAAACCGAACTGCTCCGAATATTTTTTTATGTTAAACCGAACTGTACCGAACCGAAGAACTGAATTTAGAATCGAGTATAACCAATTTCAAGAAAGTGACTATATTATAAATTTATATGTATCATTTAATTCATTTTTTTGAATTGTTATACTGAATTAATTACAAATATGATTGAATTTTAATATTATTTAATACTATTATAATTTTAAGACTTCATAAAAGAAATAGATAATTCAATAATAAAGTAAAATACTTATAATGAATCTTTTGGAAATATAAAATATTTTAACTACAATAGATATTAATTAAATAATTAGTTTATAACTTATATAAACTAATGCATGATATATTTAATTCTAAGTTATACATACTTTCAAATTTTACTATAAAATCTATATTTATTTCACTTTCAAAATGAAATATTTCTAATGACCACTTATGAGATATAGATTAAAAAGAATTCTAAGTTATGATATATTTAATCTTGTTTATAATATTGTGATATTGTATTAGTTACAAATTTAATTGAATATATTGTTTAATACTACTATATATTTAATGCTACTATATAATTTTAAGATATTATGATATAAATTAATATAGTAAATATTTATAATGCGTGTTCGCTTATTATTTGGTTTGTTCTGCCAATGTGTGGTATAATGTGTAGACTATAAATATGATAAATTTTACTATATATATAATCTTTTAAATGTATCAACAAACTTAAATAAATATTACTTTACATTTTATTAAGATAATTGATTTATTCTACATTTCTATCAATTGAAATGCGCATCACAAAAATATACATTCAAAAATTTTATTAAAAAATTATAATGACTAAAATTAATCTAGTAAAATTTTTTATTAAAAATTTTTTATATCAGAGAACTTCGAATCTCCGAATCCCCAAAACCGAACCGAATTGTCCTGTTAGACCCGAATCTTCGAATTGGACCGAATCAAAAATCAATTTGGTTTGGTTCCGGAGAATTAATGTCATAATTTCGGTTCCGAAGATTCAGATTTGGAAATCTCCAAATTTTGGAGCGGTTCTGGAGAATTCCTAATCTCCAAATTGCTCTGGACTGTGCTCACTCCTATATACTACCGTTGAAAGTGAAGGTGAGATTAATTCAGAATGAATGTTGGGAGTTGGGAACCGAGACTGAGCCGTGAAAAACCGGCACAAAACGCCTGAACCGGGTATATGGAAGAAAATTGAGTCGGGGTAGGTATCTGTTATAACAAACTTGAGCCCAGGGTTGAAATCGCTGCTTCTGGTTTTTTCAGGCGAACAATTGGCACGTTTCAAGGGCAGTTTTCTCCAATTAGTTTAGGGGTTCGGTTTCTTATATATAAGCGCTCATATGGCTCTAAAATTAGTTCTCAATTCTTTGTAATTCGATTGAGTGGAAAATTAGGGTTCTTAGTGAGCGATAAACCCTAGTTTTGCACCTAATTCAATTTTGTGTTTTTTGTACGTTAATTCTTGAAATTAATAGAGGATTTCTGGTCTGGAAGTGGATGTAGACTTGATTAAGTCGAACTACTATAATTCTTGTGCGTTGTGTGATGTTTTCTTGAGTTCTTCTTCTTAGCTTTGTAATTAGGGTTTCCTGCTGTGGTTTGTTCTTATTAATCTGAGCGAATTCAACAATAATCCAACAAGTGGCACCATCTGTGGGAATTCTGAATTGCTGAGATGGGATCCATGAAGATGGAAGTCGAAAAATTCACAGGGTCAGGTAATTTTACCCTATGGAAAGCAAAAATGGAGGCCATCTTCATTCAACAAGGCTGGGAAAGTGCCACTTCAGATAAATGGTTAGAGTCTGATTCATGTAGTGAAGAAGAAGGAGAATCTTCAAAGATTGGGAAAGAGAGGCTCAAGATTGATTAGAAGATAAGAAACTCTATCATATTGTGCTTGGCGGATAAAACTTTAAGGGAAGTCTATCAAGAAAAGACAGCTCGTGATGTATGGAAGGAATTAGAGTCCTTGTATCAAACTAAATCTCTTGCTAATAGGCTATTCTTGAAACAAAAGTTGATCACCTTCAAGATCACCGAAAAGAGAAAGATATTGGAGAAGCCGGATAAATTTAACAAGCTGGTGGGTGATCTAGCCAATATAGAAGAGAAATAGAATGATAAGGACCTAGCTTTGCTGTTGCTAAACTCACTCCCTAGGTCTTATCAATCGTTCAAAGATGCTTTGATTTATGGGAGAGTAACAACAATAACTCTAGAAGTTGTACACGTAGCTATAAGGTCAAGAGCCCTCTCAACTGGTTTTGAATCGAGAACACAAAACACTGGAGAGGTTCTGCATTTGAAGCATAGGAATAATAAATAAATCAAATCAGAACTTCTCCAAGACTCAGCATAAGGGAACTTCCTCAGGTACGAATGGGGTTCAAGATAAAGTGAAAACAAGAAAGTGCTTTAACTGCCATAGGCCTGGACATTTGAAGAGAAATTGCTCACACAGAAAAAAAAACCAATACAAGATAATCAACAAGCAGCTGTGATACATGAACAACAATCATTCGGAGGAGTTGATATGTTGTGTGTTATGAACACACAAGTTCAGGAAGAATGGGTGTTAGACTCGGATGTTCTTTCCACATGTGCCCTATCAAGTCATGGTTTATTAATCTTAGCATGAAGGATGGAGGATCTGTACTTCTTGGTGATGACCACAACTGCAAAGTCAAAGGAGAAGGACAGGTTTGAATAAAACTCCATGATGGATCAGTCAAAACATTAACCAGAGTGAGGTACATTCCAAATCTTAAAAGGAATTTAATTTCTTTGGGTGTACTCAATGCCTCTAGATATAAGTTCCATACACAAAAGGACCAAATATTTGTAACAAAAGATGGCAAGCTGGTACTGAAGGGTAGGAAATCAAATGACCTTTACCTGTTGTATGGGTCTACTGTTGCTGGAAGAGTTAGTGTGGCCACCAACTCTGATCTGTAAACTATCTTATGGCATAAAAGAATGGGGCATATAGGATATAAGGGCTTAATGGAGTTGTCAAAACAAAGAGTGTTGGGAACTGAATTAAAAGGAGCTGCACAAGAGTGTAAGCAATATGTGCTGGGAAAAACAACAAGAGCTTCATTTCTTAAAGGTAAACACACTACATCCACTATCCTTGAGTATGTTCATTCAGATATTTGGGGACTTTAAAAAACCGAGACAATTGGTGGGGGAAGGTGTTATATTACATTTATTGATGATTTGTCAAGAAAGGTGTGGATATATGTTCTTAAACACAAAAGTGAGGCAGTGGAGAAGTTCAAAGAATGGCTGATATTACAAGAGAATCTAACTGGAAAGAAGCTTAAGGTCTTAAAAACAGATAATGGCCTGGAGTATCTATCAGAAGAATTCCAAGAATTCTACAAGATGCGAGGAATAACGAGGCATAGAACTACTACTCACACTCCACAACAAAATGGCATAATGAAGAGAATTAATCGAACATTGCTTGAAAGAGTTAGGTGTATGCTCTTAGATTCTGGGCTTTCAAAGTCCTTTTGGGGTGAAACCTTAGCCACTGCAGCCTACTTAATCAATAGAAGCCCCTCATCATCAGTAGAGTTCAAATCGCCTAATGAAGTGTGGTATTCAAAAAGGCCAGACTACTCTCATTTAAAGGTATTTGGCTGCTTAGCTTATGCACACACCAAATGAGATAAACTTGAACCTAGAGTTGTGAAGTGTGTGTTTATTGGTTATCCAACTGGAGTTAAATGATATAAGCTATGGAGCTTGGATCCCAGAACTCCCAGATGCTTTGTGAATAGAGATGTTACCTTCAATGAACAGGTAATGGGATATGGAGGTATTGAATCTGGAGAATTTCAGTTGGAAATAATAGATGATTCAAGGCTTGAAGTACCTGGAAATATGACTGGAGATCAAGGGGGAATCCACTCAGGTTTAAATCAAGATAATAAGCATCAGAATGAGTCTTCAAGTGAAGATAGATCAGATAAAGAAGACTTTGAAGAAAAGGACCTAATAGACTATAATCTGGCCAGAGATAGAATTAGAAGGAAGATTAAGGCTCCAGTGAGATATGGAAAAGCTGATGCAGTCAATTATGCTCTAAGTGTTGCCCTAGAGTTGGATCAAGAAGAACTAAGGAAATACAAATAAGCTATTGGTTCTGCTGACAAGGATAAGTGGTTGCAAGCAATGCATGAAGAAATTTTATCCCTTCAGAAAAATAACACTTGGGTTTTGGTGGAGAAACCAAGAGATAGAAAGGTCATTGGCAGCAAGTGGGTTTTTAAAAGGATAGTAGAAGTTACTGGAACTGAGAATGTCAGGTACAAGGCTAGGTTAGTAGCTAAAGGATATACACAAAAGAAAGAAATCGACTACAACGAATTTTTTTCTCCAGTAGTCAAGCATGTTTCTATTCGAATTCTACTTTCATTAGTTGCTCAAGAGGACCTAGAACTGCACCAGCTAGATGTCAAAACGGCATTCCTCCATGGAGATCTTAAGGAGACACTATATATGGAACAGCAGAAGGGTTTTGTCTTACAAAAGGATGAGGGAAAGATTTGTCTTCTAAAGAGGTCTTTGTATGGTCTGAAGCAAAGCCCCAGGCAGTGGTATAGGAAGTTTGATAGTTTCATGTGAAGCATAGGTTTGGTAAGGTGTAATTATGACAGTTGCATATATATGGAAAATGAAGGTAATTCAGTCTATATCTATCTGCTACTGTATGTCAATGACATGCTGCTAGCTGGGAAGAGTTTACACAAGATTAATGCCTTGAAAAGCAAGTTGGCCTCTCACTTTGACATGAAAGACTTGGGGGAGGCAAGGAGAATGCTAGGGATGGATATACTTAAAGACAGAAAAGTTGGGTTAGTGTTTCTTTGCCAATCTGAGTATGTTGCTAAACTTCTGTAAAAATATCAAATGCACGAGTCCAAGACAGTAAGTACACCAATTAGAGTCCAATTCCAAATGACAGCTGCTCATCAACTAGTTTCAGAACAAGAAAAGAGAGATATGATGAAAGTGCCTTATGCAAATGCGATTGGAAGTATGATGTACACAATGGTGTGTAGTAGGCCTGATATAGCTTTTTCTATGTGTAAAGTTAGTCGATTTATGGCTAATCCAGGGACGATGCACTGGGAAGGAGTCAAATGGCTGCTTAGATATATGAAAGGATCAGCTAACTTAGGTTGATATTCAGAAAACAAGCTAGTTTGGAATGCATACTTCAAGGTTTTGTTGATTCGGATTTTGCTGGAAATACAGATACAAGAAAATCAGTTACTGGTTATGTTTTCACTCTTTATGGAATAACTGTAAGTTGGAAGACTATGCAACAATCTATTGTAGCATTATCTACGACTAAAGCTGAGTTCGTGGCCATGACAGAAGCAGTGAAGGAAGCTGGGTGGCTGAGAGGGATTTTTAGAGAGTTGGGAATCAAACAGGGAAGAGTGTTTGTTATGTGTGACAACCAAAGTGCCTTACACCTGAGTAAGCATCAAATGTTCCACAGCAAATGTAAGCATGTTGATATAAAGTTGCATTTTGTTAGGGATTTGATTGATAAGGGGGAGATAGAAGCAAAGAAGATAGGGACAACTGATAATCCTGCTGATATGCTTATCAAAATTCTGCCAAAAGCTAAGTTTGATCACTGCAAATGGTTGATAAATCTGATCAGCTAATCTTTTTTGCCAACTTAGGAGGGTTTGATGCTGGACCATTAATTCAGGTATTAATTCAGAATTAAAGTGGAGAATTGAAGGTGAGATTAATTCAGAATGAATGCTGGGAGTTGGGAACCGAGACTGAGCCGTGAAGAACTGGCACAAAACCGCCTGAATCGAGTGTATGGAAGAAAACCGAGTCAAGATAGTTACTGTTATAACCGATTTGAGCCTAGGGTTGAAATCGCTGCTTCTGGTTTTTTCAGGTGAACAATTGGCGCATTTCAAGGGCAGTTTTCTCCAATTAGTTTAAGGGTTCGGTTTTTTATATATAGGCGCTCATATGGCTCTAAAATTAGTTCTCAATTCTTTGTAATTCGATTGATTGGAAAGTTAGGGTTCTTAGTGAGCGATAAACCCTAGTTTTGCGCCTAATTCAATTTTGTGTTTTCTGTACGTTAATTCTTGAAATTAATAGAGGGTTTCTGGTCTGGAAGTGGATGTAGACTTGATTAAGTCGAACCACTATAAATCTTGTGCGTTGTGATATTTTCTTGAGTTCTTCTTCTTAGCTTTGTAATTAGGGTTTCCTGCTGTGGTTTGTTCTTATTAATCTGAGCGAATTCAACAATAATTCAATAGAAAGCGATGAATGAAATGGAAGATCGTGGTGTCTTCAACAATTCGTTGGATATCAATTAAAGAAAAAGAGATAAAAGATATATTTCTTTTCACTGCTTTAACTTTATATAAATTTAATATTAATGATACGTTCTTATATCTGAAAAATGATTTTTGAAATCCATCGCTTCCGCTACCATTCGATTAGATCAAAAAGACGGATTTTATTTAACCCGAATTCAATTCGGGACCCGATTAATTTTCAACAATAAATTGAACATTTATAGTGTTATAGTCAACATTTCATATTATAATTGGAATAGTATTCTAAATTCTGAGTTTTTTTATGTAATTAATCCTTAAAATAAACTATAAAATTTATTTGTATAGAGAATTTGTGGGTTGACACATATTATGAGAGATGAGAAATTTGCCGGTTGAAAATGTAGCTTTCTCTGCGGTGAGGTGTTTTGCTGAGATTGGTTCGTATGTAATCTTCTGACATCTCTGTCACTATGCCTCTTTCCTTCTGCAGCGCACCTCTCTTGTCCTTTTGATTCTCCTAAGTGGCACTCTCTGATTGGTTTGTATTTGAATGTCTTTATCGACTTTTCAGAGTACATTAACTTTAAGGTGACTAGTAGTTGAAGTCTAGTTGTTGCTTTGTTGTCTGACGTGGCTAGCTTCCTTCTGATCAGGATGTTTCTGGCTAGCTTACTGTGTCTTCCATACTTAGACGATTCTCTTCAACTTGTTATGCAGTGACCTTTGTAGTGTTGTAGTGACTTATGTAACTACCTTCCAGCATGCAGTATCTTCTCCGTCCTCTTCCAACAATCTTACCTTAACTTAACATCTACAACATAAAGTCTAAACACAAGGTTTCTAAGACCTATCTATTACATGTTTTGTCTCATCAAAATCTTATACAAATTAATCCTATCAGTCTTGTTCTATGTGGTTAATCTTTAAAATATGTCACTTTTGGGAGTTGATTGTGCAATTGTATGCTAATTTAAGTCTTTGAATGTTTGATTATCTTATCTAAGCTCATTGCATGTATGATAAATTGAGTCAAAATAGTTTATTTGAGGTTAATTGAGTTATTAAAATCGAATCTACATTTTAATTAAGAAAATAGGTAAGTTTAATCAAGTTGTGAAAAACATTAGTAATGACAGTCCACTTTGACCATTTTTATAAAATCGAATACTAGGAGTTTTTCAAATAGTTGCAAGACTAACTCATCAAGGAGTTATTGGCACAAAATGGGTCTTCAAGAACAAGTTAGATGAATCAGGGCTTGTTGTTAGAAACAAAGCAAGATTAGTTGCTAAGGGAAATTGCCAGGAACAAGGAATTGATTTTGATTACTCAAAACTATTTTAGTATATTATGCTACATGAAGTTTTGAGTCTATTAGTAAAACTTGGTAATGTTTGGAGTAGTTTATGAATTGTGGTGATATTTCAAAAATAATCCAGTTTTGAGTTGGAATTATGTAGTTTTAGACCTTAGAAAAATAATTGTATAAATTTATTCAATTATAATTTTTTAAAATTGTTTCAATATGTTATACTATATGAAGTTTTAAGTTTATGGTTGAAAATTGGAAATTTTTGGAATAGTGTACAAATTAAAATGATTTGTCAAAATAGTTCAGTTTTGAATTTAAAATTCTGCAATTTTGTACCTTAGAATTTTGTTTTTTATAAAATCGGTCCATTATAATTTTTCAAAACTGTTTACAGTGTTGAAGTACATGATAGTAGAAGTTGATATTATTAATTTCAGATTGTTTCATCAACTAAATACGTTATGGTGAATTTTATAAGACAGAATGGGTTTAGAACACTTTTCGAACAATTTTTGAGTGTAGTAAATTATTTATTAAATCTTGTGTGATTAGAATCTATCTCTAATGTCTTAGCATGGTTAAATTAGGGTTATTATATAAATGCATGATTATTTTCATAAATTTTAGATGATTATATGAATTATGAAAATTATTTTGGTAAAGAGTGTCTTTTCTACCCACGTGTTACTAGTTTTGTTGTTAAGAATTTATTCATGTTGGGATTTCAATGTATAGATTTTGATGAGACAAACCATATATGTTATAGGAAGTTTGAGTACCCTATTTTTCACAATGTTTAAGTGAAAACATAGACTAGGATTGAGTCTAGTTATAAGTGCTGAAAGATGGAGGAATTCGAATGGATAATGCTGCAATGAGAACTTAAGTATGAAGCTGCTACAAGAAGCAGATACAGCAATGCTGCAAGAAGCAGATACAACAATGCAGCAAGTAAGTAGGAACGACAAGCAGTAACGCTGCAAGAAAAGGCTACAGGAATACTATAAGGGAAGATACAACAGTACTGTATGAAGTTACTGCAAGAATGTCAAGTTACAACAGCACTGTAAAGAACTAAAAGCTGCAAGCAAACCTAGGATACAACGCTAAGTTTACTAGATAATCAGCTAACCGCGTTTATGACAAATAGAATAAGTATCCTGCAATCCGAGAAAGGATAAATGCAGTACGAGGAACGAAGAACCAAGCAAGATAAATAGAGCCGTTCTAGAGAAGATCAAAGTTACAGACATAGAGCCAATGCCAAGACAACACGTGGACTGATGCACTGCAGAAAGCTGTCAGCCGCAACCACCACATTAAATGCTCTGAAAGAAAAAGTCAAGTCGCATTAAATGCGAGCCATACCTTTAATCAAGTACGCTTAAATTCAAATGAGAAATATCTCCTTCAAAGAATATCTTTCTACAAGTATAAATAGAGGACGAGTAACCTTGAAGGTGACTACTGAAACATTTATGCGAAAAAGACTAAGCATTCAAAGCTATATTCTCTCAAGCATATTCTACAATTTCAGTCACCCGACCTCAGTGAAGTGAACCAAGTTCAAGCTGAAAGATCTATCAAAGGATTCAGAAGCTCAGTTCACCGCACTAGTTGAAGAATAATTTTATATACTTTTAACCTTGTTGTTGTGTGCTTAGGTTGTTTTAGGTGTCAAACGGTTGATAGGATGTATCCTTGCTGTTTGTTTAGTTGTCTAGTCGATAGGCAATTCCCTGTGTAGGAGTGTGAAACCTATATGAGTTACCTTTAGAACTTGCAGTTGTTGTGTGTACATTGTGTTCTAATAGGTGTTAGCTTTGTAAGTTGATAGATTGCTAGGAGTGTCCTGTAATTCAATCTTGCTTAACAAAGTTCCTGCTCGAGGTAGCAGTAGAGTGGACGTAGAAGGATTACATCATCTTCGAACCACTATAAATCATAAGTGTTTTATTATTTTTCTTATCTGTGCTTTATTTTATATATCTATCTATCATAACCATAAAACATCTTGAAAATGATCATATTTGAGAAAACTAGTCTTGTGTCAAAAACATAATTTTCGCTGTGCATAAAACCTCTAAGTTACAGCGTGCAGCACTGCATTCTAGTGCGGTAAGCTATAACTGACTGGCGCTGGAAGTTCAAGTAACTTACAGAATAGTAAGTTTGTAAAAGATTTTCAAAATCGACCAAGGTTCATTCACCTCCCCCCTTTAAACCTCGGACAGCACTTGGGACCAATAAGTGGTATCAGAAGACGCTGAAGAGGATATAACTCTTCTTCTAAAGAAATTTAGAATATTCATGAAGAGCAACAACAACAGCAGCAGCAACAACAACCTCAACAAGAGAAATGACTTCAGAAGAAGTCATCCACCTCCTCAGGTATCCTCTCCACAATCAAATACAAACAATCTTGACTTGTTCTATAATTACAGAAAGCCTGGACACTATGCCAGAAGCTGTCCACATCCAAAGATGCACAAGTACCCTGAAGGAGAGAGAGAATAGAGGAGAGAAAAGAGAAAAGATGACAGACACAAGCTTCGAGCTCTCATTAGAGAGATGAAGAAAGCCAAGGATACAATAGTCTCAAAGGAGATGCTGAAAGCTGCTGAGTCCTTCGACAGTGACACTGAAACCTCATCATCTGATGAAGAAGTACTGATTTACCTAATGGCAAAAGATTGCATGGACAACGAAGAAGATGAGGTAACATACCAACCACTGTCATACCTGAGAAAGAGGAGCTGAACATGATCCACTCTTTAAAAAGGATCATCAGTGACTTCGAGCAGATCAACTTAACCATGAGGAGCTAAAGGTTGAGAATGAGAACCTTTGAATAGCCAATGAGATCCTCAGGAGCAAGAACATCAACATTGCTAAGATGCTAGCTGCATGTGAGTCTGATAGCTCAAGGTGCGGCAAGCTACAAAAGGAGGTCTCAAGGCTAAGACTGTTAAGCTTGAAGCTGAGAAAGAAAGCTTGCAGTCCACGATCAAAATATTTAGTAAGTCAGCTAAGGACGCAAGGGAGTGCCTAAGTCAAAGCAGAAGTCCATTTGAAAAATCGGGATTAGATTACAACACTCACACCACTCTGGATATAGCAAGTTCATCTAAGACTGTTAAGTTTATTCAAGCTGAAACTTCAATGGAGAATGAGTTACTCTATAACTTTGAAAAGATCTTGAACAAACCATCACTAATAGATAAAGGGAATAAGCTTCAATGCTCAGCTGCAGGAAGTAAGCATGCATCTAAGAGCTGGCTGCAGCAGAAGCCATATGCTGTAAGCAGCAAGAAGATGCAGCAACCCACAAAGTTGCAGCATAGAAGATATTTCCCCACCAATACTAAGACTTATATGTCTAAACCTAAAGGAGAACATACTCCAGGGAAGTATGGTGGAAGACCATACCACAAGAGTATTGGTAACACATATTTAGTTTCTGCACACACTGTTAACAAGTAGTTTAAAAACAAAACTGCATACAGAAGTAAAACCAACAAATCTTACAGCAAGATATTGACTGTTAAGAAAGTATGAGTTCCAAAAGAAACGAACTCAAAAGGACTCTTACAGAAATAGGTACCTAAATCTGCTTGAATTTGATGCAGGTTTCAGTGCCAGGTTGCAGCGGTGATGTATGGTACATAGAGTGGCTGCTTAAGATACATGACAGGCAACAAAAATACCATAAAAGACTTACAAGAATGTAAAGGACCGAAGGTCATCTTTGGAGATGATTCCTAAGAAAGCACAAAAGGAAGTGAAAGCCTAATCAAAGGAAGCATAAAGATCAAAGATGTATCCTATGTGAAAGGTCTCAGATACAACCTACTGAGCATCAGTTAGTTTTATGACAAAGGATACACAGTGGAGCTTAACCTCAACAAGTGCCTAATCAAGGACAACACATCAAATGAAGTCAAATTTACAGGAACAAAAAGAGGAAACATATATCTTGCTGAGTGGAACTCTTCTATTCAACCAACATGGTTCATTGTAAAGAGTCCACCTGAGCTGAGATGGCTATGGCACAAGAGGCTGAGTCACCTGAACTTCAAGATAATTAACAGGCTAGCAAGAAAATACCTTATAAGAGGACTACCAGATGTGGCTTATAAGAAGGAGAATATATGTGGAGCTTGTCAGAAAGAAAAACAAGTGAAAAGCTCATTCAAAGACAAGCTGCAAAAGTCATCTCACAGGATTCTGGATCTTCTACACATGGACCTCTTTGGACCAGTAGAACCAGTGAGCATAAGTGGGAAGAAGTACTCACTTGTGGTAGTAGATGACTACTCCAGATACATCTTGATCATATTTCTTACTAAGAAATCAGAAACTCAGAATAAGCTATCTGACCTTATGAAAAAGATTCAAAATGAAAAGAGCTTGAGCATTGTAAAGATCAGATCAGACAGAGGAACTGAGTTTACAAACAAGTTTATTGAGAAATTCTATTCTGACAATGGTATTCGTCATGAATACTCTGTTGCAAGAACACCTCAACAGAATGGTATAGCTGAAAGGAGGAATAGAACCCTCAAGGAAGCAGTAACCAACACTGCATGCTACACACAGATAGATGTTTGATCAACAAAGATCTAGACAAAACTCCATATGAAGTCTGGAATGGATATACACCAAATGTTTCATATCTGCATATCTTTGGATATAGGTGTTATATCCTCAATAATGGAAAAAAGCATTTAAAATCTTTGATGCAAAATCAGATGAAGGAGATTCTCAGGATACTCTGCTGTAAGTAGAGCCTTCGGAGTCTTCAACAAAAGAACCCTAGTGGTTGAAGAGTCATTACATGTAGTGTTTGATGAACTACATTGTGACACCAAAAGGCTAGAAGAGCCTGCTGAAGGAGTAGCTCTAAGGAAAGAGAATGATGTTCCCTATGTTGAAGGAGTTCTGCCTACAACAAAAGACAAAGAAGAAGAATTTGCACCTCTGGATGCAGCAAACATTCTTACAGCAGCAGAACCTCCAATCTTACAGCAACATGAGGAACAACCTAGACCTGTATATGTTTTTAAGCCTGACAGAACATGGCTAAGGAATCATCCTAGGGATCTTATCATTGGAGATCCATCCGTAGGAGTAAGGATAAGAAGGTATATCCCTCATTAAGCAATGTTTGCATACTTCATATCCCAAACAGAGCCCAAGAATGTTGAAGAAGCTTTACAAGATAGCAACTGGATACAAGCCATATAAAAAGACCAACTCATCAAAGAGTTATTGGAACAAAATGGGTCTTCAAGAACAAACTAGATGAATCGGGGCTTGTTGTTAGAAACAAAACAAGATTAGTTGCTAAGGGATATTGCCAGGAAGAAGGAATTGATTTTGATGAGACTTTTACTCCAGTAGCAAGGCTGAAAGCTATAAGGATTTTTCTGGCATATGCAGCTCACATGAATTTCAATGTATATGAGATGGATGTGAAGAGTGCATTTCTCAATGGTCTTCTTACAGAGGAAGTATATGTAGAGTAACCTCCAGGGTTTGAAGATCAAATAGAAGAGAAGGTGTACAGATTACATAAGGCCCTGTATGGACTCAAACAAGCACCAAGAGCTTGGTATGACACTTTATCCCTCTATCTATTGGAAAATGGATTCAAGTAAGGAACAGTCGACAAGACTCTGTTCAAGATACAAGATAGAGACAGTATTCTCTTAGTACAGATATATGTGGATGATATCATCTTCGAATCCTCCAACAAAGATCTATGTGAAAAGTTCTCCAACTTGATGCAATCAAAGTTTGAGATGAGTATGATGGGAGAATTAAGTTTCTTTCTAGGGCTGCAAGTAAAACAGTTGTCTGTAGGAATCTTCATCAGTCAAGTATACACAGTAACTTATCAAGAAGTTCGACATGGAAAATGGATCAGCCACATCAGTCCCCATGGCCATATCCATAAGCTTTGATAACGATGAAGATAGAAAAGATGTGGATATCACGAAGTACAGACAACTCATAAGATTCTTACTGTATCTTACAGCAAGCAGACCAGACATAATGTTTGCAGTTGGAGTCTGTGCAAGATTTCAAGTAGCAGCAAATGAGTCACACCTTTCAGTAGTTAAAAGGATTATTAAGTATTTGAAAAGAACTCAGGAAGTAGGCCTATGGTATCCTAAGAAAGGAGGATTCAAGCTTAAAGGCTACTCTGATTCAGATTATATAGGCTGCAAGATTGATAGAAAGAGCATCAGTGGAACTTGTCAATTTCTGGAAAATAGACTTGTTTTATGATTTTACAGAAAGTAAACATCGATTGCAACATCTACAGCAGAAGCAGAGTATGTTGCTGCAGGAAGTTGCTGTGCTCAAATCCTCTAGATACAGTAGCAACTAAGAGATTATGAGATTGAAGAAAAAGAGACTCCAATTCTCTGTGATAATACAAGTGCTATCGCAATTACCCATAATCCAGTGTTTCACTCAAGAACAAAGCACATCGATATAAGACATCATTTTATAAGAGATCATATGAAGAAGAAAGATATCGTGCTTGAAAAGGTTCATACGGATCTCCAGCTAGCAGATATATTCACTAAACCATTGTGTGAATTAAGGTTTTCTATACTTAGAAACGAGCTGGGAATTCTGAAGTTGTAAAGTGACAAAGGAGTTGCAGAAGCCCAGGGGAAATCTCTGCATCCTTACGAGAAGCTGTAAGAATCGTGCTGCAAGTTGCATCTTCATACAGCGCTGGGATCAAACAGTGCTACATCTTTAATTCTTACAGCATAAGTAGTAAAAAGGGAAGCAAACAGCATGTGGTTACAGTATTTATTTCTAAGAGTATTTAATACTCTGCAACCTCGTACCTAGGATGCTGCAACCTTAAAAAGACAATAAATTAGGTGGAAAATCGCATGTATTTTAGCATTTAATGCAAGTCTGCGCCTGTTAGAAGTCGAAGAGGTGCGGTCAGAGTCCACATCTGTGCTCGGTCATGATTAATTACGATTTAACCCCTCGGTCTTTTTTTAAGGACCGTAAGATCAATTTTCTCCATTTGATCTCAACCGTTAATCTTACTACACGTCCCTTGATATTCTCCATGATCCCATAACAATCTTATTTTCAAATTTAATTCACCATATCATCTAGAGAGAAGTTTCATTTCATTCGAAAAAATTCTCTAAGTCTCAAAAACCTTTCTCTCACAAACATCAATGATGGCCCGTCAGACCATCATCTTGGAAGGACATTTAGTGAACCAAGAGCATGTCTATAACTCTGGGTTGTATGATAACGTGCTTATCAGAAGGATTTTCGATGCACTAGGAAGGACTCGTGTTCTAAGACTCCTAACACCGTCTACATCGAATACTCCATAGAATCGGTTCAGCAATTATACTCCATTGCCAGGAGGCCAGAGGAGAGGAGAGACTACATCCTATTCTGATACATGCAGATGGAGAAGAAACGGTAGTGTCCTCCAGCGACATCGCCACTGCCTTCAGTATCTCCTCTGAATGTTTGACCTCAAGTCAGCTTGCGATTATGGGGAAGAGATCTCTCAGGAGATGTGGGATCTCTTCAAAGTAAGAGATGATGGAGCCGAGATAAAGAAAAGCACCCCAAGAAACTGTTCAAAGCTGGAGTTTGAGTTTCTTCACGACATTTGTGCATACTCTATTGAAGGCCGAATCGGGAGTTATGAAAAATGCACCGATCTCCACTTCCTGATCATGTCTGCCATCATGGTCAGAGAGAAGGTGAACTGGGCCAGGTTCATCTTGAAGCAAATATGGGAGGAAGCAGAGAAGACACAATAAGGAGGAGCTATGACATCATCATCTGCTCTCGCTTTGCAAGCTAGGTCTTGAGCTTGCAGCTCCCATCCCCATTCCCAATTGGAAAGTATCTTGGGGAGAAGAAAAAGAGTAAGCCCAAAAGAATATTGCGGATGTTGGTATTGCATGGAAGAAAACCAAAGTAAAAAATCTGCAATACTGGCCTGCAAGATAAAAATGCAAGCATCGGGGTGTGAGAAGGAAGATGAGAAAGATAATAGTCCTCTTCATGTCATCAAGAGGGCACCAAGAAGGAACGAGCCTGATCCATCATCCTCAGATGATGACGCACCTCTGGCAAGAAAGGAGACGAGCAAAACTGTCTACTCACCGTAGAGCAACTGTCCTGGAGTGGGCCCAATTTAGAAGACATTCTGGAATTTCTGCAACCTGAGTATGCATCGTTGGTACAAGAAAGATCAAGAGGCACTGCTGCTCAGGGAGCACTGGACAAAGGGAAGGGTAAAACTATTGCAGAATCTCACTCTGCAGCGCTGCCAATGAAAGTAGCAATGAAGGATGTCCAAGTCTTCCTAGCCCCGGTTGCAGAGGTTGTAAGAAGAGGCGATGATGTTGCATTTACCCAAGAGCAAATCAAACACACTAGGAGTGGATCAGGCTAAGGAAGCTATGCTGCAACAGGCGCTGCAAGTAAGCGTCAAGGAGACGAGAATGCAGCTCACTCCTAGGAGAATGATGCTCTAGTCACAACTGAAAGCTCCCCTACACATGAGCAAATAGTTGAAGGCCTCTCGACGATTCTCTCTAGATCCATTGGAGGAAGAGGAGCCTTAACTAATTGACCATGACGATTCCCCAGTTTGCAATGTTCCTGATGCTGCTGCAGACACTTAGGGGGAACCGACCGCCATTATTAGAGATGTGCTCTCTGATGTTGTTGAGATTTCTGAGATTGCCGATGACGCGACCACGAAGGAAGTTGCATAGACTGGACTCCCTGTACTGGCAGAGACAGCAGTACAGCAAGCAGACACCCTTACAGAAGCTGCTGAGGTAACATGAATGGTGGATGCTGAGATTCTTGTAGCGGTCGAGCTTTCAGTGTTGCATACAGTGGAAGCTGCAAGAAACCAACCAGAGCTGTAAGAACTCATTCTTGCAGTAGAAGCTGTCAAGGTTACAGGACCAGTAAAGAAGATGGGGTTTGTGCTGAAGACCTCAAGTGAAGCTGTTGTTGAGACAACACTTCCTGAGGATGCGAAGACCTCTGAAGGGGCAGCTGTTGAGACAGCACCCTTAGAGGATATTGAAGAAGAGGCCGAAGTAATCCCTGAGCAGCTAGAGACATCTCAAGAGGAGGTTGATGCTGCTGCTGCAAGCTTACCAGAATCCACCATGGATACAGTAATAGAGATTACTGAGGAGGCCAGTGAGGAAGAAGCAGATGAAGATCCCACCTCGGGTTTCTCAAGTCCCTTATCAAGCCTGAACGAGGATGAGGATGCGGATGCTGAAAGAAAGTCTGTGGCTCGAGAGCAGGATGCAGCACAGCCACCACAAGCCTTGATCCCATATACTGCATCAAGTGCTGCTCACAGACGACAGAATACAACAGACCTGATCCCTGATGAATCAATTGACAGGGTAGTTGTTGCTGTTAGACACCTGCTACATGTTTTTTAAGATCATGAGTCTAACATACAGAACATCATGAGGGTCAGCACCAAATTCCACGCAGCAACCATGTCCCGCTTCAAGAAAGACATTGAAGCACTGCTTGATATGATCAAATATTCTCTTAACGAAAATGCAAACAGGCTGTACAGGGACAGGATCAGAATGAAGGGAGAGCTCAAGAGAGAAGCTGCAATCAGCTGCGCTGAGATCAAGATCTTCAAGAACTCGATTGATTTTGCTGCAGAAAGGCTTCAATCTCACTCCATGCTGCTAGAGACACTTCTGGATAATGTGCTTGATCAATCCAAAAGAACCAGAAGTGTCAATGATAGGTTGGGGAACCTGAAAATGATTGTAGGAGAACTGAGGGATATGAAGGTCAAAACATTCTCTTAGTATGCCCAAGGATCCAGGCAAGCCCCAGCACCTGCTAGAAGGCCACGCTCTGCAGTGGTTCAAGATGCCCCTGCTCTACCCCCGGCTTTTGATGATGCCAAAAAAGGGGAAGGATTCCAAGACAGATACCGGAGCTCAGGAGAGAAAGAAGAAGAAGATGATCAACCTCTTAGCAGGAGGAGGAAAACATCAGGATCATCTGTTGTTGCTGACGCTTATTCTCCAAAAAGATGGAGAAAAGATGATGAAGGAAGAGCTGGTGGTGCAGCCGCTGCAAGCAAACCAGCTGCAGGCGCTGCTTACAGTGGCGCTGCAAGGAAAGATGCAGCATCTCCCTCATCTCATTATACAAAGAGAGAGAAAGAGGGTCAGCAGTAAGAAAGAGGTCAGCAGAGTCGAAGCTGAAAGATATTACAATGAAAAGATGGCTGCTCAGAGGGCGGAGATAGCCAGAGCAGAGCAAGAAGAAAATGCCTAGATGTAGAAGCTTAGTGTTATTGGAGAGAGAAGACCAAAAACTATGGAATATGTAGACAAGGCTCTCTACCAATACCCCCCTCAAAACATTCCACGTCTCGATACAGACAACATATTTGCTGAAGTATCAGTGTCGATGGATCAGAGGCCTGAAGGAGAGAACATGGCCTGGAGCTTAAACATCTTTAAGACAATTGTTTTGCCTACTAATAGGAATCCATCATTTGAGGCAATCACATTGTTCAAAAGATCAGAGTACCTTAGATACTTCAGATACCTCTGTAGGAATGGCTACTTCAAGAGATTTCAAACTTACCAATCTGCATTGAGGAGATATGAGCAGCTTGCTAGGGATGGAGAGCTAGAGATTCAAATATAGTATATAACCCTGGTGAATCAAGGCAGGATTGTGCCTTACAGTGAGGAATTCTGGCTGAGATGGATTTAGATTCCGAAGATTAAAGAGAAATTGAAAGAATCCTATCAGGAGTCCATTCGAGACTGGTGGAAATGATCCAGAGAGAGGACGAAGCAAGAAAGGAGGACTGCTGAAAGAAGACCAAATGAATCGTCTACAAGAAGGTCTCTGTTTCAGCAGTAACCAATGTATGATATTGTACATATCTGTATATATCTCTTTGTTTCTTGTGTAAAATTTCTTTCTCTTAATGAAGAAATTTTATTTTTTTGCATTTAATCAAGTTCATTCCTTATGTACCTCTACATGTTTTTTTGCTTATCCAGATGCTATATGATAAATGATTAGAAAAGATACATCTCTAATGAATCCAGAATTAGATTTTCATTCTCAACATATCAAATATGTAATCCGAATCGAATAAGATATAATGCAAAGTAAAAACTTCCTTCATGAATGAAATAATGTAAAAAGTTTTGTCATCATCAAAAAGGGGGAAATTGTTGGGATTTCAATGTATAGATTTTGATGAGACAAACCATATATGTTATAGGAAGTTTGAGTACCTCATTTTTTACAAAGTTTAAGTGAAAACATAGACTAGGATTGAGTCTAGTTATAGGTGCTGAAAAATGGAGGAATTCGAATGGATAATGCTGCAACGAGAACTTAAGTATGAAGCTACTACAAGAAGCAGATACAGCAATGCTGCAAGAAGCAGATACAACAATGCAGCAATTAAGTAGGAAAGGCAAGCAGCAACGCTGCAAGGAAAGGCTACAGAAATACTGTAAGGAAAGATACAGCAGTACTGTATGAAGTTACTGCAAGAAGGTCAAGTTACAACAACACTGTAAAAAACGAACAACTGCAAGCAGACCTAGGATACTGTTAGGATGTATACTATAAGCCTAGCTTTTGTATGAACATCTATTTATGATATGAGAATCTTTTATGGTCAAATGTTTGCATTTTATATATTTGTTATATATGTTATTGCAGTTGTCCAATTAATTTATATTGTAGATAATATGGTGTGTGGTGCCACACAGAAGATCATGTTATCAGTTCCTTATAGATTATAAATCATAGCTCACAGCCGAGATAATTTTGGACAAATTATCGGAATGGTTGTAGTGTAATTTGGTATTAATCTGTCTTGATTATAAAATTACACTAGTACATTTTGTATGTATTGAGCAGGACCAATTGAGGTTGTTTTATTTGTACTGACTACATAAATAAAACAAGACCTCTGTTATTATGGATGTGCGTCCTCTTAATCATTGTATGATAACGGGCATGTATACTCGATATATGTTTCTTTAATTTACCAATGGGTGAGATTTATTTATTAAATCAATAAGCTCGGTAAATTGGGATACAGTGTTGTTTATATGATGTGCTGTTGATTATATAATGAAACCGTGTCCTAATTATTTAGGATGATGATGTCCCCTTGAGGAACTCATAAGGATTATCATGTAAACCCTGCAGGTGGATTTATTCCGGCATGATAATAAAGTTGAGTGGTACTACTCTTGGAATTAAATATTAATTAATTGAATTGTCAGTAATTCATTTAATTAATGGACATTCAATATCTTAAACATGGGGAGATAAACGCGCATATAATAAATAGGAGCCATATCTAATATGGATAGGGGACGGTAGTCAATAATATCTTTTTAGTGGATTAAGATATTATTTGATAGGCTTGAGAAGTATATTCAGATCGAATTAAGGACTCCTAAGCCTATCAGGAGACCGATTCCTAATCCTCCTCAAGGTCCCTGTTGTAGCCTATAAATAAGCCTCAAGTCAACTGTTTCAAAAGTGACAGATATAGAAATCTGATATACGATCTAGAGAAGAACGGTTGAGAGTCTCAATAGCTCGATGCCCACACAACGTTCGAGATAAGGCGAGGAATACAGCAGAAGATCGTGAGGTTCAGACTTCATCGATTCCTCGATCTACAGTTCTGACCTTGGAACTAATTTTGGTGCAAAAGGTATGATTCGTTTTCGCTGCGCGTTAATCATATTTGCATGGACCCCGATTCGATAATCGAATAGGGTCGGAGTTCCGGCGGTTCCTACAATTGGTATCAGAGCCGTGGTTTTCTGACTCTATTCGATTGAATCGGTTAATTTTATTATGAATCATATCTTGAAGCATGCGTGTTTTAGATCGGATAATAGTAGGATGTGCGAGAAAATTATGTTTTTTCTGCAGGAACCTTAAATCCAACTATTATGGTCTGAATGTATGTTTATGTATGAATTAAACCCTCGGACATGTCGAGGTTGTTTTTTGAATGTATGATTGTAATAGTAAAATCACGGCGGTCTGTCGTGTTAGGTTTTATTTTCTGTTCGATCTAGATTATATGTAAACTCCTTCGTGGGTATAGGATCGATGAATGTAATAGATACAAGATTAGGATCGCATGACCGGGCACGACCGTGCTGTGCAGCACGGTCAGACCGTGCCAGCCGAAGATTGCGACTGAACGACAAGGCACGACCGTGCTATGGGGCACGGTCGACCGTGCGGCGTCTTTGAAGATCGGGCACGACCGTGCTGGAGCGCACGGTCAGACCGTGCAAGCTGAGGATCGCCACTGATGGACAGGGCCACGACCGTGCTATGGAGCACGGTCAACCGTGCGACGTGTTTCAGATCGAGCACGACCGTGCTGAGGGGCACGGTCAGACCGTGCTAGGCGATGATTTTCAGGTCGATCCCCATTTGACAGCAAACAATGAAGAACACAGCGATAAATCGAGGCCATAATAGTTGGAAATTTTGTTTTTTCATATTTATTGCTTATATGTGTTTTATCAAGCATGCTTGTATGTGTTTTATATGATATGCATGTTAAAATCCCTCATGTTAAATAACTAAGTGGGAGAGGGATTAATCATTTTAATAAATCCCATGGCCTCCATTACTGGTTTGTAAGTGATGCACCTGAACTTGCGCGTTGGCTTTAAGTGCCTTCCCTCCATATCGGATGAGTTCATTTGCGGATCACTAGATTAAACTTCCTTTATGGATGATTATAGAAAGTTGTTTAGGAGCGTGTCATCTTCTCCATCTGAAGGGACATAATCCTAGATAATGGACATAGTATCAAG
The DNA here is from genome assembly GCA_028654395.1 of Scutellaria barbata. Lineage (NCBI taxonomy): Eukaryota > Viridiplantae > Streptophyta > Magnoliopsida > Lamiales > Lamiaceae > Scutellaria > Scutellaria barbata. The sequence goes on from JACJVH010000106.1 coordinate 55,994, forward strand.
TAATGGTATACACTTAGATACATTCGATAAGTATCCTCCCCATCGGAGTCACTGCTGTTATTTGTATGGCCAAAGCGATAACCAACTATTAATTTTATTTGTCATAAAGTTAAGTTGACAAGATAGTAAAATTAATGGGTAAAACCTCCTCTAACAAATGTTTGAATTAGTATACGTCCACACTATCGTGGCATACAACGTTCACGGTGTATTGAGGTGTTGGTGAATTTAGATTATATTGTTTGAGGGAACAATATGATTTGTCAATTCAAATTATTTGACCTATGTGTTTATTCATGTGATTCTAAGGATTTTCATTATGGCTTTCAATCTCTTGCTGTTATACTTAAAGAAAACAAACTTATTGGTCCTAATTATATTGATTGGAAACGAAACCTGGATATTGTCCTGACTGCTGAAGAGTACAAGTTTGTACTCACTGAGCACTGTCCTGACATGCCTGATGAAAACTCTACTGAAGAGGAGAAAATGCTCTATAGGAAGTGGGTTAAGGCAGATGAGATGGCGCGGTGTTACATTTTGGCTTCCATGTCAAATGTGCTGCAACATCAGCATCAGGCCATGCCTACTGCCTATGATATGATGCATAATCTCAAAGAACTCTTCGGACATCAGAGTCGGGCTGCCAGACAGGAGGCAATGAGAAACTTGATGACTGCCACCATGGCTGAGTGAAACACCTGTGAGTGATCATGTCCTCAAGATGATGGCTCATCTGAATGAGATGGAGGTCCTTGGAGCTGAAATCGATGGGAAACCCAGGTCGATATCGTTCTCCAAAACGCTGCCTAAGAGTTTTGAGCAGTTTCGTTTGAACTACAACATGAACAAGAGGTTGTATTCATTGGCGGAACTTCTGACAGAACTCCAATCAGCAGAGGGACTATTTCGTAAAAGTTCTCAGGCTTACGTTGCTGAAAATGTTTCTGCTTCTAAACCGCAAGGCGGAAAGAAGAAGAAGAAGAAAACAGAATTCTTCAGCAAAGAAGACGGCCGGACCTCAAAGTGGCTAAACCACAAGGTGGTGTGAAAAAGCCAAAAGGCAAGTGCTTCCATTGCAAGCAGGCTGGACATTGGAAAGCCGATTGTCCCCGTAAAAAGGAGAACAATTCAGGTACATCTTTTTCATTAGTTGTTGAAACATGTTTAGCAGGTGTTATCTACCGGTACCTGGTGTGTAGATACGGGAGCCACTGATCATGTCTGCAATTCATTGCAGGGGTTCCAGGAGACCAAACGACTAAGTGATGGGGAGATTACCGTATACATGGGCACCGCTGCGAAAGTGGCGGCCGTTGCAGTGGGAGATGTTTATTATCTTTTCATAGGAATAAGACTTTGATTTGAGAAATTGTCTTTACGTACCTTGTTTTAGAAAGAATTTGATTTCAGTTTCTAAACTTTTTAAGGATGGATATTCTGTTTCTTTTGATAACAATGTTGTCGTTAAGAAGAATAGAGTTATTATCTGTTCTGGTACGTTGGTGACAATTTATATATTCTTAATCCTATAACTCCTACGATGCAACAAAAGGAAATTAATAGCACATCTTCTAAATCTAATAAAAGAAAAGAACCTTCGAAAATGAATCAAAACATATCTTTGGCATCTAAGGTTGGGTCATATTAACTTGAGGAGGATTCAAAGGTGATAGCCGATGGACCTTTGGGTTCCTTGGAAGTGGAAAACTATCCAACCTGCGAATCCTGCTTGGAAGGAAAAATGACCAAAAGCCTTTAAGTCAAAGGGGTATAGAGCCAAAGAAGTGATGGAATTGATTCATTCTGATTTATGTGGCCCTATGGACTATTCAAGCAAGAGGTGGTTTCGAATATTTTTGTCTCTTTTATAGACGATTTATTCGAGATATGGATACATTTACTTGATGCGCCGCAATTCTGAGTGCTTTGACAAGTTAAAGAATATAAGGCTGATGTGGAGAAACGTCATGGTAAATGTATCAAGACACTACGATCTGATCGTGGTGGGAGTACCTCTTAGGAGAGTTTAGGAGTTACTTATCAGAGGCTGGGATACAATCCCAATTGTCTGCACCGGGTACACCCCAACAGAATGGTGTGGCGGAACGAAGGAATAGGATTCTTATGGAAATGGTTAGATCGATGATGAGTTATTCAGAATTACCAAATTCGTTTTGGGGGTATGCTCTGGAAACAACGACGTATATTCTAAACTTGGTACCTTCTAAGTCAGTACCCTCTACTCCCACAGAATTGTGGACTGGGCGTAAGCCTAGTCTGAAACACATTCGGATTTGGGGTAGTCCAGCACATGTGCTGAAGGGAGATGCTGATAAGTTGGAATCTCGTACGGAAGTACACTTGTTTGTGGGCTATCCTAGAGGAACGAAAGGTGGTTTATTTTATAGTCCTAAAGATCAGAAAGTCATTGTTAGCACGAATGCCCGATTTTTAGAAGAGGACTATGTAATGAACCACAAGCCCATGAGTAAAATTGTTCTTGAGGAAATGAGAGGGGATAATTTGGATGTACCGCAGGTACAAGATGAGATACCACAAGTGACTGCACCGCGTGTCACTAATGATACACAAATACCGATAGTGCCTCGTCGTAGTGGGAGGGTTGTTAGACAACCTGATAGATTCATGTTTTTGGGAGAGTCTTCAGACTTGGTCCCTGGACAACATGAAATAGATCCCTCGGACTTATGACGAAGCACTCCAAGATAAAGATGCGATATCTGGCAAAAGGCAATGTTCTCTGAGATAGAATCTATGGATTCTAATCAAGTTGGGAGCTTGTAGAACCACCAAATGGTGTAAAAGCCATTGGATGTAAATGGGTCTACAAAAGGAAAAGAGGATCAGATGGAAAGGTAGAGACCTTTAAAGCAAGGCTTGTTGCGAAAGGGTATACTCAAAAAGAAGGGATCGATTATGAGGAAACCTTTTCGCCGGTAGCTATGCTGAAGTCTATCCGGATTCTTTTGTCTATTGCTGCTCATATGGATTATGAGGTTTGGCAGATGGATGTCAAGACAGCTTTCCTTAATGAAGTCTTGAAGAAAACATCTATATGAAGCAACCAGAGGGATTCATTGAGTAAGGCAAAGAGCATCTTGTGTGTAAGCTTAATCGGTCCATTTATGGACTGAAACAAGCTTCAAGATCTTGGAACATCCGTTTTGATGAAGTAATCCAGTCTTATGGATTTATTCAATGTCCGGATGAATCTTGTGTATATAAAAAGAGTGACGGAAAACGTGGTGGTATTTCTTGTACTATACGTAGATGATATCTTGTTAATTGGAAACAATGTCAAGGTGTTATCAGACGTAAGGGTATGGCTGTCCAAGCAGTTTGCTATGAAGGACTTAGGAGAAGCTGGACATATTCTTGGGATCAAAGTTATAAGGGATCGCAAGAAAAGGATGTTATGCTTATCTCAAGCTTCATACATTGACACTATCCTAGCTCGTTTTAGCATGCAAAACTCCAAGAAAGGTTTTTCTCCTTTTAGACATGGAGTGCCTTTATCTAAGGAAATGTGTCCTAAGACACCAAAGGAGATAGAGGAAATGAAAGCAGTTCCTTATGCTTCGGCTGTAGGAAGCTTGATGTATGCGATGCTGTGTACGAGACCGGATATCTGCTTTGCCGTGGGCATGATTAGTAGATATCAAAGTAACCCAGGACAAGGTCATTGGACTGCCGTAAAGCATATTCTAAAGTACATGAAAAGGACTAGAGATTATATGCTAGTTTACCAGGCAAATGATTTATTACCTGTGGGTTACACGGATTCGGATTTCCAGTTAGATAGGGACAACAGTAAATCGACCTCGGGGTATGTGTTTACCTTGGGAGGTGGAGCCATAGTGTGGAGAAGTATGAAGTAGAAATGCGTTTCGGACTCCACCATGGAAGCTGAATATGTGGCCGCCTCTGAGGCAGCCAAAGAAGTTGTATGGCTCAGAAACTTCTTGATGGACCTTAGAAGTGATTCCTGGTTTGCCCAAAGCTATCACAATCTATTGTGATAACAGTGGTGCAGTAGCAAACTCGAAGGAACCACGAGCCCATAAGGCAAGTAAACACATTGAGCGCAAGTACCACCTGATACGAGATATCGTAAAGCGAGGGGAAGTTGTTGTCGCCAAGATTGCATCAGCCGATAACCTAGCAGATCCTTTCACAAAGGCCCTTCCGGTGAATGCCTTCGATGAGCATGATGATGGGATGGGAATCAGATGCATGGCAGCGTATATGACAGCATAGTCTTTTAGTATAAGTGGGAGATTGTTAGGATGTATACTATAAGCCTAGCTTTTGTATGAACATCTATTTATGATATGAGAATCTTTTATGGTCAAATGTTTGCATTTTATATATTTGTTATATATGTTATTGCAGTTGTCCAATTAATTTATATTGTAGATAATATGGTGTGTGGTGCCACACAGAAGATCATGTTATCAGTTCCTTATAGATTATAAATCATAGCTCACAGCCGAGATAATTTTGGAACAAATTATCGGAATGGTTTGTAGTGTAATTTGGTATTAATCTGTCTTGATTATAAAATTACACTAGTATATTTTGTATGTATTGAGCAGGACCAATTGAGGTTGTTTTATTTGTACTGACTACATAATAAAACAAGACCTCTGTTATTATGGATGTGCGTCCTCTTAATCATTGTATGATAACGGGCATGTATACTCGATATATGTTTCTTTAATTTACCAATGGGTGAGATTTATTTATTAAATCAATAAGCTCGGTAAATTGGGATACAGTGTTGTTTATATGATGTGCTGTTGATTATATAATGAAACCGTGTCCTAATTATTTAGGATGATGATGTCCCCTTGAGGAACTCATAAGGATTATCATGTAAACCCTGCAGGTGGATTTATTCCGGCATGATAATAAAGTTGAGTGGTACTACTCTTGGAAATTAATATTAATTAATTGAATTGTCAGTAATTCATTTAATTAATGGACATTCGATATCTTAAACATGGGGAGATAAACGCGCATATAATAAATAGGAGCCATATCTAATATGGATAAGGGACGGTAGTTCAACAATATCTTTTTAGTGGATTAAGATATTATTTGATAGGCTTGAGAAGTATATTCAGATCGAATTAAGGACTCCTAAGCCTATCAGGAGACCGATTCCTAATCCTCCTCAAGGTCCCTGTTGTAGCCTATAATAAGCCTCAAGTCAACTGTTTCAAAAGTGACAGATATAGAAAATCTGATATACGATCTAGAGAAGAACGGTTTGAGAGTCTCGATAGCTCGTTGCCCACACAACGTTCGAGATAAGGCGAGGAATACAGCAGAAGATCGTGAGGTTCAGGCTTCATCGATTCCTCGATCTACAGTTCTGACCTTGGAACTAATTTTGGTGCAAAAGGTATGATTCGTTTTCCGCTGCGCGTTAATCATATTTGCATGGACCCCGATTCGGATAATCGAATAGGGTCGGCGTTCCGGCGGTTCCTACAGATACAACACTAAGCTTATGGGATAATCAGCCAAGCGCGTTTATGACAAATAGAATAAGTATCCTGCAATCGAGGGAGGATAAATGCAGTACAAGGAATGAAGAACCAAGGAAGAATAAATAGAGCCGTTCTAGAGAAGATCAAAGTTACAGATACAGAGCCAATGTCAAGACAACACGTGGACTGACGCGCTGTAAAAGCTGCGAGCCGCAACCCACCGCATTAAATGTTCTGAAAGGAAAAGTCAAGTCGCATTAAATGCGAGCCCTACCTTTAATCAAGTACGCTTAAATTCAAATGAGAGATGTCTCCTTCAACGGATATCTTTCTACAAGTATAAATAGAGGACGAGCAACCCTGAAGCTGACTACTAAAACATTTACGCGAAAAAGATCAAGCATTCAAAGTTATATTCTCTCAAGCATATTCTACAGTTTCAGTCACCCGACCTTAGTGAAGTGAACCAAGTTCAAACTAAAAGATCCATCGAAGGATTCAGAAGCTCACTTCACCGCAACAATTGAAGAACAATTTTATAAACTTTTAACCTTGTTGCTATGTGCTTAGGTTGTTCTAGGTGTCAAACAGTTGCTAGGATTTATCCTTGCTGTTTGTTTAGTTATCTAGTCGATAGACAATTCCCTGTGTGGGAGTGTGAAACCCTGTGTGGGTTGCCTTTAGAACTTGCAGTTGCTGTGTGTATACTGGGTTCTAGTAGGTGTTAGCTTTGAAAGTTGATAGATTGTTAGGAGTGTCCTGTAATTCAATCTTGCTTAACAAAGTTCATGCTCAAGGTAGCAGTAGAGTGGACGTAGAAGGATTACACCACCTTTGAACTACTATAAACCATAAATGTTTTATTGTTTTTCTTATATGTGCTTTATTTTATATATTTATCTGTCATAAGCATAAAACATCTTGAAAATGATCATATTTAAGAAAACCAGCCTTGTGTCAAAACATAATTTCTGCCGTGCATAAAAACTCTAAGTTACAGCATGCAACACTACATTCTAGTACTGTAAGCAGTAACTGACTGGCGCTGCAAGTTCAAGTAACTTACGGAATAGTAAGTTTGTAAAAGATTTTCAAAATCGACCAAGATTCATTTACCTCCCTGAACTATAGACACCACTTGGGACCAATAATTCAATTAGACCATATTTTGAAACTGGTCTAAGTGACAAAATGAGAGCTTGTATGTGAAGTGATAAACCATTTAAGTTTTAAGAATATGAATGTTAGTTTTATGAGTTAAAATGTAGGATCCGATTTTCCTTTCAACGTATAATTGATGCTTGTTTTAAAGTATCTTTTAAATTCTCCTAAGTTTATAATTATGTGTTTATGATATACAATATGTGACGTAATGATAAACATGCTAGGTTAGATGATTATGTATGATTTAGTGAGATTATAATTAATTCAAGCACATCATCATACACTGAATAATATATTAAATAAGTAACCAGTGAAGATGAATATGTATGTATGTTTATGATATAAATAAGATGTGATTTAAAAACTAAAGTTAATGAATGTGTCGAGTGTAGTACGAGACGATCGGATACTTCAGTAGCTACCCCCACTTCAAGTCAAATCTCAAAAGTGGGTAACTTCTACTCTCTAGCTCGTGTTGTTAATTGAATTAGTAAGTCATGTATGAAAATCTACCGATAGAAGCACCGTAGTTATAACTGGTATGCAGCTTCCCTACCGGACGACGACCATAAAAGTAAAAGTGTCTGGTTTATGAAGCGAGGTCTAGTAGGTGAGCGATCCCACACTCCTCGATGTTATTTTATGGTCCAAGGGTTAGCGTACCCAAAGGATGATGTCGTATAGTTATTCCATTGGGATTTCTCTTCGAAGGAGTCTCATGATGTTATTATTTAAAATATTTTTCAGATCCAACTTATAATGAAGTGGAAGTGTAGCCGGCTGTACGAATTCTTCTAGAAGTATATGTTTTAATTTGTTATAGAGTAAACTATATTTTTTTGCCCCGTTAAAGTTGGTAGTCTGGCAATTCTGGATTTTTTTTTCGGGCTAGCCGATTTGGAGAGTAATTTACAAAAATGTGCAATTTATGCCCAATTTCAGCCTGAATTGCTTAATTGGGTTGAAATTACACGTGACATACATGTGTGGACTTAATTTCGGACTGATCAGGCCTAAATCGGACACGCAGACAATTTTTTAATTATATGGCTATTAAAAAAATAAAAAATATTAAAAAAAGAAAAAACATTAACACGCTGGAAAAAATCGGGGAAAGCGACGCTGAAGAAGATCGCGGCAAGCTATTCACGGCTTCATAGAAATCAAGCGTCCGAAAAGTGGATGAGAGCTTCCGATTCAAATCCAGTGAGTCAAAGCTGAAATCTAAGTCGAAGCAGCCACGCAGCTCGTCGAGGTCGTCGTCGGTGACGCTGCGGCCGCAGTGAAGGCGATTGTTTTTCCGACGATTGGTCCAGGCCTCGTCTCGGAGAATATCGGGGACCATAATTTCTGCTTGTACAAGAGCGAAGGAGCTCCACAGCGGAGGCGCGGTGGCTCTGTTTCCAACATGGGAATACGGCGTCGTAGGGTAAAGAAATAATAATGGGGTTTAAATACAGCCATCTGCAGCTTAACAACTCTGCTCCAACACACGGTCTCATTAATTAACTAGCTAATTAATTAATCTCGAAAAATTAAGAATAAGTAGATGAGGTTGCCTTCCATCTCCATGGATTGAAGTGAAGTTGATTTGTGTACTCGTTAGGGTTTAAATGCACCGCTGGTGGACATACTATTACTCCCCAATCTGCTGGAATCGTATATTCTGCATCACCACCCATTAATTATTAAGTTATAATTGATTAGTGATCCGGAGACGGTGAAGGCAAAATTGAGACAATGGGTGCAGGTGGTGGCGTGTTCGGTGCGACAATCTTCGTCAAACGTGTTGTGATTTGGGGGAAAATGGGATGAAGAAGAAAATGGGGCGCAGGTGCCAACGTGTTAATGTTTTTTTTTAAAAGTCATGTAATTAAAAATTGCTAGTGTGTCCGATTTAGGCCCGATCAGCCTGAAATTACATCCACACGTGCAATTTTAACCCAAATAAGCAATTCGGGCTGAAATCGGGTATAAATTTCACATTTTTATAAATTACTGTCTAAATTGGCCAGCTTAAAAGGAAAAGTTTAAAAATTGCCAGACTACCAACTTTATGGAGCAAAAAAAGTAGTTTACTCTTTGTTATAATATGTATAAATTTGATATTACATAAAGTCTTTGAAAACTTCTATGTTGGATTAACCATTCAATTAAAATTTTCATGTGTCTTATATATGTCAACGTTTTGATTTTCAAAATATGAGTAAACATGAGTTAGTTACTTGTATGCTAAGCTTTTTCGATTTAAATAGAAAGAAAAACAAATTCTCACATTTTTAGTAAAGTCTTTCGCTAAGTTTCTCTACGAAAATGATTTTTAATTATCATTATTTCTTTTTTTAAGAATATTTTGAGCATATAAAGTCAATAATATGTCTCAATCCTCCTAAGTAGGGTTGGAGTGCCACATTTATAATTCAATTGACTTTGTAATATATATATATATATATATATATATATATATATATATATATATATTAGATTTATGAGAATCAAGCTGAATATTTAAATCTATTTCATGATTTTTTTTATTATATTTGTTATAATATTTTATATATTCATCTTAATTTACCAGTATCATATATAGATATTATTGTTTATTAAATGTCAATGGATACTGAAAACAAAGTATACAATATTGATAACGCTGGGTTCTTGATATATATATATATATACAATAATTTCAATGAAATGTTTAAATTTTTATTTGAAAAATGTGATTTAAGCTCACAATGAATGTAAAATTAAAATTTAATCAAATGAGAATTTGAGATAGTAATTAATAAATAATTTTGAACTTATTCATTGATTTATTGTTATTTGTATATATTTTATCGTCATAATTACCCATGGAAGAATTTAAATGTGTAGGAATGGATTTTGGTAGATGTTGGAGTAAATCTATATTATACTAATAGCAAGACAATTGTAAATAATTAAAAAAATATCATTTTCCCTTTTAAAAATATCATATCAATTTGATGATTGGGTAAATAATTTTTTTTGACTTTTTTTTTCCAATGCTTCACTTTGATTTTCTAAATTCAAATTTAATATTTTTACATCAATCTTTATCTGCAAGCATTTTAAATTAGCTTCCTCTCCAAGTCTATGGACTATATAAGCAAAGTTATTGACTATATAAGCATTTTAAATGCATATTCAACAACTCTCACATCACAATAAATGTTGCAAATGCTCATCTGACGAAGGAATAGAAACCGGCAAGAGATGCTGGGGGTGCAATACGACACCTTTTTTTTTAATTATTATTTTTGATTTTTTTTGGAACAAGTATTTATTTATTTTATTTATTACAAGTGAATTTTGAAATGATTCCCTAAGTGCATATTATAATATAACATATCAACAATAACATTAATATAAAAAATACAATCGTTCAAATTGTATATTATAACTATAACATATCATCAATAAAATTAATATAGAAAATTAGAATTTCAACTTGTATATTATAACATAACATATCATCAATAAAATTAATATAGAAAATTAGAATAGTTGAAATGTACATTATAATTCTCTAAATGCATATTATAATATAACATATCAATAGTAACATTAATATAGGGAACAATCTATGCCTTGTTCGATCGAGACAGTTGAACACATTCTCACCCATTCGGTCAAGGCAGCCGAATAGTCTCAAACGGTATCAGCCAATCAGGACCGTCTGTGCTGTTCGTTTTTGTCAAATTTCCTCCCAACAACTTACGATTTTTCATCAAATTTCATCAAAATCGACTACTAATTTACTAATCGTTACTAACCCACTAACTTACCTGTAAAATTTTGCTCTCTATGTGCATTCCAAATACTTTTTGATGATGTTCTATTGTGGAAATATTCGAACGAAATCAACCCGAACAAGATTAAAGATGGTGAAATTATGAAAATGGTGAGATTTGGATCAAAGAGACCAAATAAGGACAAGGGAAGGAGAATAGTGATTTTTTTTAGCACAATAGTAGAATAGGAATATTATGAGGTGTGCTTAGATATTTTCAAAGTGTGTTTTATAGTTTTGGGATGCCCTAAGTAAATGGGATGAGTTTAGAAGTAGGTGGAGTGTTTTTAGTTCTTTTCTAATTAATATAGAAAATTAAAATAGTTGAAATTACAACAAAAAATTATTGTTGATATGTTACATTATAATATACACTTAGGAAATAATGAAAACATTCATTTATAATAAATAATAACATGATAAATAAATAAATAAAATACTTGTTCCAAAAAAAACAAGAATAAAAAAAGAAAAAAAGAAAACAGTGCCGTATTGTGCCCCAACATCTCGAGATGGGTTTTTTTCCAGTAGGGGATCCAAATCTGCGAAGGTGTGGTGTGGATTTGAAATATGAGGGTTTCACTTAATGAGTTGGATAGGGTTTTAATAGTTGTTACTTTACAAGTTGGGGTTCCAATTGGAGAGTTGGTTAGGGTTTTAATAGTTGTTACTTTACAAGTTGGACTTCCAATTGGATTTGGAATTCTTAAGTAATGGAAATCATAATATTTAATTTACCTATGACCCATTATAAAAAATCACATTCAATATCCCAAAAATTCAATAAATACGATACATGTAATTAACATCTAATTTTAAATTTTATTAGATTATTATTATTATTATTATTATTATTATTATTAATTATAGTAATTACTCATATGAAATGCTAAAATTCACTAAATAGAACATTGGTAAGTACAAACGGATGACAGTATAGATTAACCAATGTGTGGAGCTCGAGGACACGTCAAAATGGATTGGATCGGAGTAGACGGATCTAGGTCAACAAAACTTTATCTTTAAAAATAGATCAACAAATCATATAAACATTTTCTAAAATTACCATATCAGATAACAGATGATCTCTTTGAAGAATATGAGAATGATCATCATGTGTGTTACATTGAGTGTATTACATTATATAGATGTACAAGTGTTAGGCTAAGCCCATCTATTCATGATACAAGGCCTATATATATATATATATATATATATATATATATATATATATATATATATATATATATATATATAGTCTAACAGCCCCCACAATCCCAACGAGAGGACATTTAACATTGAGATTGGCCCGAAATTTCTCAAAGAGTGTAGTGGAGAGGCCCTTAGTCATAATATCCGTAAATTGACGAGAGAAAGGCACATAAAGGACCCGAGCCGTGCCAGCAGCAACTCTTTCGGAACAAAATGCAGGTCGATCTTGACATGCTTCGTGCCCTGCGTCTGAACAGGATTACCACTCAAGAAAATAACACTGATATTGTCACAAAAATCAAGGTAGCAAAGGTGGGTAAATAATGAAGTTCCCGTAAGAGGGAGTAGATCAAACTTGCTTCAGAAACAACATTGGCAATAGCCCGATATTCCACTTCAGCACTCGAGCGAGGACACAGTGTGTTGTCTTTTAGAAGACCAAGATATTAAATTGGAACTAAGAAATGCACAATACCCCAAGGTGGAACGCCGTGTATCTGGATAATCGGCCCAATCAGCATCAGAATACACTGTCAATTGATCAGGGGATCGGGTCGAAACAGCAGACCATAATCAAGAGTACCATGTAGATATCATAATATCCATTTGACAGCCTGCATATGGGAGGTCCGAGGAGCATGCATAAATAGACACACCTGCTGAACAAAATAAGTAATTTCAGGATGGGTGAACGTAAGATATTGTAGAGCACCAACAATATGTCGATACTGAGTAGGGTCAGAAAGAAGTGTGCCAACCGATGCAGACAGCTTGGCACGAGTGTTAATCGGGATGGAGCAAGAATTGGCGTCGGACATGTGGCATTTAGTAAGCAAAGTCCGCAAGTATTTTTCCTGAGAAATGAATAAACCAGTAGGAGAGACGCCACTGCAGAAATCCCAAGAAATAATGCAGGTTACGAGGTCAGAGATAGCAAACTCGGATTTAAGCATGCGAATCACAGTATGGAGCAAGATAGAAGAAGAAGAAGCTGTTAGAACAATGTCATCACCATATAAGAGAAGAATAACTGTCTCAGCCGACATCAGAAGAAGAACACAGAACTGTCGGAACGACTATTAGTAAAACCTTTCCGATAAAGAAAATCATAAATCGAAGATACAATGCTCGGGGGCCTGTTTAAAGCCATACAATGCCTTGTGAAGACGATAGACATAATCCGGATGTGCGGGATTAGTGAAACCCGAAGTTGGCGAAGATAGACCTGTTTAGATAGATGTCCATGAAAGGCATTTTTAACATCAAGCTGGTGAATAGGCTAATGATTAGCGAGGGCAAGAGATAAAATGAGCCGAATGGTAGTGGGTCGAAACCACAGGACTGTAAGTAGCACCACGTCAATGCCAGGTCTCTGATTAAAACCTTGCGCAACCAGACGAGCCTTGCAACGATCAAGAAAACCATCTATTTTCTATTTTGTTTTATAAATCCACTTAGAACTAATAACATTTATGCCAGACGGGCGTGGGACAAGGGTCCAAGTATAGGTTCTTGCAAGGGCATCGATCTTGGACTGCATAGCAGCGTGCCAGATAGGATCATGCATAGCTGCTTTCACTGTTCTGGGTTCCTGCGGAAGTGTGTTAGAAGTAACAGTATGTAATAAAAAAATTTGTTTTAGTTTATGTATTTCTGCTTTTACCCGAGTGACCATAGGATGTGATGGAGGGACTATGGGAGGACAGGGAATAGCGACGGATAGAAGGGGTGAGCTAGGACGGACTGAGGAAGTATCGAGTGTGGAATCGATAGAAGAAAGAGAATTATGTGGGACGGATGAGCTGTGGGCGAGGTATGAGTAGTAGGACTAGGAAGAGAGGGAGGTGGATTAGAGCCGAATTAAGAGAAGAAATGGTGGTGTGACGGTAGGGGACTGTTGATAAGTGCCAATTTTCACCTATTTTTGCATATGTTTATGGATTCATTTGAATATGTGAGCTACGTTTTTACGGTGATTATTGAGATTATTCGTGTGTAAGATGCATTTGATGAGTTATGCTTAGTTTCATGATTTTAATGAGGAAAAGTGTAAGTTTCGCATGGAAAATCAAGGCTGGCCAATGGGGCGCGACTAGTGCCATGGGGCACGACCGTGCTGAATAGCACGGCCGGACCGTGCTTGAGTCTGGAGGATGGGGCACGATCGTGTCGCGTAGCAGATCGTGCCCAACGGTAGCAAATTCGGCTATTTTGGCGTGATTTCATCATTTACTTAATATATAAGTCTCAAAAAGTGGAAAAAAGAGAGAATTATTGGCGAAAAGAGGCAGAGAGAAGAAGCATGGAGAGAAAGAAAGAGAATTCAAGAATCGAAGGAAGCACGAGATCATCGTCGCTAAGATTTAATCTTTCCTCTCTTATTAGTTTTTAGAGATGATATTTCCAATCTTGTATATGAGTTTGTGGATAATCATGTCTAGCTAATTTTCTAGGGTTTCTAGGGCTTGTTAGTAAACTAATTCGAATCTTGATGGATCTTTAATTTAATTCAATATTCATAATCATTCATCTTATTTGTGTATTTGTGAAGTTAATTGTTTGTTTGATTATCTAGCCAATAATGAGCATGTTTTAATAATTGAATCAAAATTCGGGAGATGAAATTTAATTATGAAGATAAAACACATGACACATAAAAAGACTTAGATCGGAGATTAAGGAATTTATGTGATGAGAAATCAATCTTGGGTACTTTTGAGAGTTGTTATGTTTCTATCAGATTGAGTATGGATACCTCTGATGGCATAATAATCAACCGATTAACTAACTCGGGAGAGCTGTTAATTTGATATATGTGATTGCTCATATAGGATGATTGATTAATGAACTTGGATTGGTTAAAGTGATATCTTGATGAGAATTAAATGAAAGCATGTCCTAGAACCTGTTTTATATCTCTGTGATTCTTGAGTTAATTTACTTACGTAATTATTGTTTCTATTGAATTACGTAATTATTGTTTCTATTGAATTAATCTGCAATTGATGAGATTTGATTTTCCTAGATAAATTTGAGAATCAGATTTGAGTAGTTAATTGGTGCCTAGATAGATAGTCTCTGTGGGATCGACCTTACTCACCACTCCTACACTCTACACCGTACACTTGCGGGAGTAGCTAAAAGAAATTAGTGAACAACTGTGGCTGGCGGTCGAGGTGGAAGTCCGGGAGAAGGTAACGGACGGTGTAATTTATTAGGTGGGATGGAGGAGTTTGTGGTGGTGGTGGAGAATGGGAACTGTGTTTCATCGAAAAGGACATGACGGGAAGTGATGACAACACCCTTGGTAATGTCATAACAACGATAGCCTTTCTAACTCGTGGGGTAACCTATAAAAACACAGAGAGAGGACCTAGGAGAAAGTTTGTGTGGGGCCTGAGCATGTAAGTTGGGATAACAAGCGCAACCAAAAACCTGTAGATGAGAGTATGATGGTACTTTATTATATAGCAGTTCATGTGGAGATTTATGGGATAATAGTGGTGTGGGGAATATGTTAAGAATATAGACAATAGTGTGTAGGGCTTCCACCCAAAAGTAGAGAGGTACAGATGCTTGAAATAGCAAAGAGCATACCATATTTCCAAGGGTTCGGTTAAGGCGTTCAGCCTTTCCATTTTGTTGAGGGGTATATGGACAAGATGTGCGAAAACGAATATCATTTTCACGACAAAGATTGTTAACAGTGGTATTGACATATTCTGTACCATTGTCACATTGAAGAGTTTGAACAACACGACCATATTGTGTATGGATGAGTGCAAGAAATGATTGAAGATGGGCAAACACTTTAGTTTTGGTACGCATGGGATATATCCAACAGTAGTGTGTATAATCATCAGGAAAAGATAAAAAATATCTATAACCAGTAGCAGAGATAATTGGAGACATCCAAACATCAGAATGTATTAATTGAAAAGAACAAGAAGTGTCAGACAACGAATTAGGAAAAGGTAGTCGCACGTTCTTGCCTAATTGACAAGCATGACAAACACATGACTCATGGCGAATACGACTGGAACAAGATATTAATTGTTTATTAGACAAAATAGATAAAATACGATTATTTACATGACCTAGACGTCTATGCCAAAGAATGGGGTCGGTGTGGGAAAGCAAGACAACTGGAGAATGAGGTGGCCGAGGCTTGTTGGCTGACAAAAGAGTAGAGACCAGTAGAGCTATTGAAGCTGAGAAGAGGAGCCTTCGTGTGTAGATCCTTAACAGAAACACCAGAGGGTGAGAATTCAACCAAACAATTATTATCATTGACAAATTGACAGACAAAAAACAAATTGTGTGTGAGGAGTGGGGAGCATAAGACATTATGGAGAGGAAAATCACACGAAGCAGTGCGAAAAATAAATTCGCCAGAATAAATAATTTGTAACATATTGCCATTCCCAACACAAATTTCAGAAGAAGCAGAAGAAAGAGAAGCAGATATAAGAGTACCTGCATCATTAGTCATATGGGAGGTGGCACCGGAATCAAAAACCCATGACGCTGTAGACTGATTAGTTGCTGGAAACATATGAAAAGCTTGAGCAAAATTATCATTAGACTTGGGCACAGAGGGGCATAGGCGTACAGTATGGCTGAAACCATAACACCGGTAACACTGCACAACATGCTGAAAACTGTGTGCTGTTACTTGTGAATGTGGAGAAGGTCCAAGGATGGAAGGACTAGAAAAAGAAATGTCGTCGAGTTGGAGAAAAGGGGCTGCGGCCGCCTGACCGGGAACGACCACGGCTACCGCCACGAGAACCACGACCCTGAGGTGCAGCACGACCTGGAGAAGATACGTATGAATTCACGACTAGCAATTGGTCACCCAAGGTCGGTATAGGAGCATGCTGGGTAATGAGCTTAGCCTCTTCAAGATATAACATGGACTTCATTTGATCAAAAGTAGGCAAGCGATGTTGTGTGGAGAAGATGGAAGTAATTGTGTTATATTCAGGGCCTAAACCCATAACAATCTGGAGCAAAATATCCCGAGCAGAAACTGTATCACCAACAGAAATACGACAATCATAGAGATCCTTGAGTTTGAGAAGAAACTCTTGCATAGTACGATCACCCTTCTTAATGCTGTAGAATTCATGGCAAAGCTGAACTATGCGACTTTCCACATGATCGCGAAATAACGCTTTGACCTTGGCCCACGCTGTGGTAGCGGTCATGGGGACTCTCAGAATGATAATAGAATGTAAAATATCATGCGAGACAGTAGATTGGATCCATGATAAGACAAGATCATCAATCTGATGCCATTGAAGGTACTCGGCCGAGTTGATCGAGGGCGGGAGAGTTCCATCAATATGATGAAAAACTTGATAGCCACGAAAAATAGGAAGAAACAATTCATGCCATAAGAGATAATTAGTGTAATCAAGAACCTCAGAAATATGTGAACGAATATTTGAGAGATAGAGGGCAGGATGGTAGCGGAGAGGGTGGAGCCGAGGAGGAGGAATTGAATGGAGAGGGGTCAGGAAAAGCCGCAGGCGCGGCGATAGGATAAAGGGAGGAGAAGATCGGCAGTGGTAGAGTAGTAGGAATAAAGGACGATGAATTGCCGGAGAACAAAACGGCCGAAGAGATAGCAACGATGGGAGCAGAATCCGTTGACATAATGAAATTTTTTTTTTAGGGTTTTAGGAGTATGACTCTGGTACCATGAAGAATATTGGGAATGATCATCGTGTGTATTACATTGAGCGTATTACATTATATAGATGTACAAGTGTTGGGCTAAGCCTATCTATTCATGATACAAGGTCTATCTATATACATAGTCTAACACTCTTGAATATATATTATTAATAATAATATATATTCAAGATGTTAGACTATGTATATAGATAGACCTTGTATCATGAATAGATAGGCTTAGCCCAACACTTGTACATCTATATAATGTAATACGCTCAATGTAATACACACGATGATCATTCCCAATATTCTTCATGGTACCAGAGTCATACTCCTAAAACCCTAAAAAAAAAATTTCATTATGTCAACGGATTCTGCTCCCATCGTTGCTATCTCTTCGGCCGTTTTGTTCTCCGGCAATTCATCGTCCTTTATTCCTACTACTCTACCACTGCCGATCTTCTCCTCCCTTTATCCTATCGCCGCGCCTGCGGCTTTTCCTGACCCCTCTCCATTCAATTCCTCCTCCTCGGCTCCACCCTCTCCCGCTACCATCCTGCCCTCTATCTCTCAAATATTCGTTCACATATTTCTGAGGTTCTTGATTACACTAATTATCTCTTATGGCATGAATTGTTTCTTCCTATTTTCGTGGCTATCAAGTTTTTCATCATATTGATGGAACTCTCCCCCCTCGATCAACTCGGCCGATACCTTCAATGGCATCAGATTGATGATCTTGTCTTATCATGGATCCAATCTACTGTCTCGCATGATATTTTACATTCTATTATCATTCTGAGAGTCCCCATGACCGCTACCACAGCGTGGGCCAAGGTCAAAGCGTTATTTCGCGATCATGTGGAAAGTCGCATAGTTCAGCTTTGCCATGAATTCTACAGCATTAAGAAGGGTGATCGTACTATGCAAGAGTTTCTTCTCAAACTCAAGGATCTCTATGATTGTCGTATTTCTGTTGGTGATACAGTTTCTGCTCGGGATATTTTGCTCCAGATTGTTATGGGTTTAGGCCCTGAATATAACACAATTACTTCCATCTTCTCCACACAACATCGCTTGCCTACTTTTGATCAAATGAAGTCCATGTTATATCTTGAAGAGGCTAAGCTCATTACCCAGCATGCTCCTATACCGACCTTGGGTGACCAATTGCTAGTCGTGAATTCATACGTATCTTCTCCAGGTCGTGCTGCACCTCAGGGTCGTGGTTCTCGTGGCGGTAGCCGTGGTCGTTCCCGGTCAGGCGGCCGCAGCCCCTTTTCTCCAACTCGACGACATTTCTTTTCTAGTCCTTCCATCCTTGGACCTTCTCCACATTCACAAGTAACAGCACACAGTTTTCAGCATGTTGTGCAGTGTTACCGGTGTTATGGTTTCAGCCATACTGTACGCCTATGCCCCTCTGTGCCCAAGTCTAATGATAATTTTGCTCAAGCTTTTCATATGTTTCCAGCAACTAATCAGTCTACAGCGTCATGGGTTTTTGATTCCGGTGCCACCTCCCATATGACTAATGATGCAGGTACTCTTATATCTGCTTCTCTTTCTTCTGCTTCTTCTGAAATTTGTGTTGGGAATGGCAATATGTTACAAATTATTTATTCTGGCGAATTTATTTTTCGCACTGCTTCGTGTGATTTTCCTCTCCATAATGTCTTATGCTCCCCACTCCTCACACACAATTTGTTTTTTGTCTGTCAATTTGTCAATGATAATAATTGTTTGGTTGAATTCTCACCCTCTGGTGTTTCTGTTAAGGATCTACACACGAAGGCTCCTCTTCTCAGCTTCAATAGCTCTACTGGTCTCTACTCTTTTGTCAGCCAACAAGCCTCGGCCACCTCATTCTCCAGTTGTCTTGCTTTCCCACACCGACCCCATTCTTTGGCATAGACGTCTAGGTCATGTAAATAATCGTATTTTATCTATTTTGTCTAATAAACAATTAATATCTTGTTCCAGTCGTATTCGCCATGAGTCATGTGTTTGTCATGCTTGTCAATTAGGCAAGAACGTGCGACTACCTTTTCCTAATTCGTTGTCTGACACTTCTTGTTCTTTTCAATTAATACATTCTGATGTTTGGATGTCTCCAATTATCTCTGCTACTGGTTATAGATATTTTTTCTTTTCCTGATGATTATACACACTACTGTTGGATATATCCCATGCGTACCAAAACTAAAGTGTTTGCCCATCTTCAATCATTTCTTGCACTCATCCATACACAATATGGTCGTGTTGTTCAAACTCTTCAATGTGACAATGGTACAGAATATGTCAATACCACTGTTAACAATCTTTGTCGTGAAAATGATATTCGTTTTCGCACATCTTGTCCATATACCCCTCAACAAAATGGAAAGGCTGAACGCCTTAACCGAACCCTTGGAAATATGGTATGCTCTTTGCTATTTCAAGCATCTGTACCTCTCTACTTTTGGGTGGAAGCCCTACACACTATTGTCTATATTCTTAACATATTCCCCACACCACTATTATCCCATAAATCTCCACATGAACTGCTATATAATAAAGTACCATCATACTCTCATCTACAGGTTTTTGGTTGCGCTTGTTATCCCAACTTACATGCTCAGGCCCCACACAAACTTTCTCCTAGGTCCTCTCTCTGTGTTTTTATAGGTTACCCCACGAGTTAGAAAGGCTATCGTTGTTATGACATTACCAAGGGTGTTGTCATCACTTCCCGTCATGTCCTTTTCGATGAAACACAGTTCCCATTCTCCACCACCACCACAAACTCCTCCATCCCACCTAATAAATTACACCGTCCGTTACCTTCTCCCGGACTTCCACCTCGACCGCCAGCCACAGTTGTTCACTAATTTCTTTTAGCTACTCCCGCAAGTGTACGGTGTAGAGTGTAGGAGTGGTGAGTAAGGTCGATCCCACAGAGACTATCTATCTAGGCACCAATTAACTACTCAAATCTGATTCTCAAATTTATCTAGGAAAATCAAATCTCATCAATTGCAGATTAATTCAATAGAAACAATAATTACGTAATTCAATAGAAACAATAATTACGTAAGTAAATTAACTCAAGAATCACAGAGATATAAAACAGGTTCTAGGACATGCTTTCATTTAATTCTCATCAAGATATCACTTTAACCAATCCAAGTTCATTAATCAATCATCCTATATGAGCAATCACATATATCAAATTAACAGCTCTCCCGAGTTAGTTAATCGGTTGATTATTATGCCATCAGAGGTATCCATACTCAATCTGATAGAAACATAACAACTCTCAAAAGTACCCAAGATTGATTTCTCATCACATAAATTCCTTAATCTCCCGATCTAAGTCTTTTTATGTGTCATGTGTTTATTCTTCCATAATTAAATTTCATCTCCCGAATTTTGATTCAATTATTAAAACATGCTCAATTATTGGCTAGATAATCAAACAAACAATTAACTCACAAATACACAAATAAGATGAATGATTATGAATATTGAATTAAATTAAAGATCCATCAAGATTCGAATTAGTTTACTAACAAGCCCTAGAAACCCTAGAAAATTAGCTAGACATGATTATCCACAAACTCATATACAAGATTGGAAATATCATCTCTAAAAACTAATAAGAGAGGAAAGATTAAAATCTTAGCGACGATGATCTCGTGCTTCCTTCGATTCTTGAATTCTCTTTCTTTTCTCTCCATGCTTCTTCTCTCTGCCTCTTTTCGCCAATAATTCTCTCTTTTTCCACTTTTTGAGACTTATATATTAAGTAAATGATGAAATCACGCCAAAATAGCCGAATTTGCTACGCGTTTGGGCACGATCGTGCTACGCGACACGATCGTGCCCCATCCTCCAGACTCAAGCACGGTCCGGCCGTGCTATTCAGCACGGTCGTGCCCCATGGCACTAGTCGCGCCCCATTGGCCAGCCTTGATTTTCCATGCGAAACTTACACTTTTCCTCATTAAAATCATGAAACTAAGCATAAACTCATCAAATGCATCTTACACACGAATAATCTCAATAATCACCGTAAAAACGTAGCTCACATATTCAAATGAATCCATAAACATATGCAAAAATAGGTGAAAATTGGCACTTATCAACAGTCCCTACCGTCACACCACCATTTTCTTCTCTTAATTCGGCGTCTAATCCACCTCCCTCTCTTCCTAGTCCTACTACTCATACCTCGCCCACAGCTCATCCGTCCCCACATAATTCTCTTTCTTCTATCGATTCCACACTCGATACTTCCTCCAGTCCGTCTCTAGCTACCCCTTCTACCGTCGCTATTCCCTGTCCTCCCATAGTCCCTCCATCACATCCTATGGTCACTCGGGTAAAAGCAGAAATACATAAACTAAAACAAATTTTTTTATTACATACTGTTACTTCTAACACACTTCCGCAGGAACCCAGAACAGTGAAAGCAGCTATGCATGATCCTATCTGGCACGCTGCTATGCAGTCCAAGATCGATGCCCTTGCTAGAACCTATACTTGGACCCTTGTCCCACGCCCGTCTGGCATAAATGTTATTAGTTCTAAGTGGATTTATAAAACAAAATAGAAAATAGATGGTTTTCTTGATCGTTGCAAGGCTCGTCTGGTTGCGCAAGGTTTTAATCAGAGACCTGGCATTGACTGTGGTGCTACTTACAGTCCTGTGGTTCGACCCACTACCATTCGGCTCATTTTATCTCTTGCCCTCGCTAATCATTAGCCTATTCACCAGCTTGATGTTAAAAATGCCTTTCATGGACATCTATCTAAACAGGTCTATCTTCGCCAACCTTCGGGTTTCACTAATCCCGCACATCCGGATTATGTCTATCGTCTTCACAAGGCATTGTATGGCTTTAAACAGGCCCCCGAGCATTGTATCTTCGATTTATGATTTTTCTTTATCGGAAAGGTTTTACTAATAGTCGTTCCGACAGTTCTGTGTTCTTCTTCTGATGTCGTGCTGAGACAGTTATTCTTCTCTTATATGGTGATGACATTGTTCTAACAGCTTCTTCTTCTTCTATCTTGCTCCATACTGTGATTCGCATGCTTAAATCCGAGTTTGCTATCTCTGACCTCGGTAACCTGCATTATTTCTTGGGGATTTCTGCAGTGCGCTCTCCTACTGGTTTATTCATTTCTCAGGAAAAATACTTGCGGACTTTGCTTACTAAATGCCACATGTCCGACGCCAATTCTTGCTCCATCCCGATTAACACTCGTGCCAAGCTGTCTGCATCGGTTGGCACACTTCTTTCTGACCCTACTCAGTATCGACATATTGTTGGTGCTCTACAATATCTTACGTTCACCCATCCTGAAATTACTTATTTTGTTCAGCAGGTGTGTCTATTTATGCATGCTCCTCGGACCTCCCATATGCAGGCTGTCAAATGGATATTATGATATCTACATGGTACTCTTGATTATGGTCTGCTGTTTCGACCCGATCCCCCTGATCAATTGACAGTGTATTCTGATGCTGATTGGGCCGATTATCCAGATACACGGCGTTCCACCTTGGGGTATTGTGCATTTCTTAGTTCCAATTTAATATCTTGGTCTTCTAAAAGACAACACACTGTGTCTCGCTCGAGTGCTGAAGTGGAATATCGGGCTATTGCCAATGTTGTTTCTGAAGCAAGTTTGATCTACTCCCTCTTACGGGAACTTCATTATTTACCCACCTTTGCTACCTTGATTTTTGTGACAATATCAGTGTTATTTTCTTGAGTGGTAATCCTGTTCAGACGCAGGGCACGAAGCATGTCAAGATCGACCTGCATTTTGTTCGCGAAAGAGTTGCTGCTGGCACGGCTCGGGTCCTTTATGTGCCTTTCTCTCGTCAATTTACGGATATTATGACTAAGGGCCTCTCCACTACACTCTTTGAGAAATTTCGGGCCAATCTCAATGTTAAATGTCCTCTCGTTGGGATTGTGGGGGGCTGTTAGACTATTATATATATATATATATATATATATATATATATATATATATATATATATATATATATATAGGCCTTGTATCATGAATAGATGGGCTTAGCCTAACACTTGTACATCTATATAATGTAATACACTCAATGTAACACACATGATGATCATTCTCAATATTCTTCAAAGAGATCATCTGTTATCTGATATGGTAATTTTAGAAAATGTTTATATGAATTTGTTGATCTATTTTTAAAGATAAAGTTTTGTTGACCTAGATCCGTCTACTCCGATCCAATCCATTTTGACGTGTCCTCGAGCTCCACACATTGGTTAATCTATACTGTCATCCGTTTGTACTTACCAATGTTCTATTTAGTGAATTTTAGCATTTCATATGAGTAATTACTATAATTAATAATAATAATAATAATAATAATAATAATAATCTAATAAAATTTAAAAATTAGATGTTAATTACATGTATCGTATTTATTGAATTTTTGGGATATTGAATGTGATTTTTTATAATGGGTCATAGGTAAATTAAATATTATGATTTCCATTACTTAAGAATTCCAAATCCAATTGGAAGTCCAACTTGTAAAGTAACAACTATTAAAACCCTAACCAACTCTCCAATTGGAACCCCAACTTGTAAAGTAACAACTATTAAAACCCTAACCAACTCATTAAGTGAAACCCTCATATTTCAAATCCACACCACACCTTCGCAGATTTGGATCCCCTACTGGAAAAAACCCATCTCGAGATGTTGGGGCACAATACGGCACTGTTTTCTTTTTTTCTTTTTTTATTCTTGTTTTTTTTGGAACAAGTATTTTATTTATTTATTTATCATGTTATTATTTATTATAAATGAATGTTTTCATTATTTCCTAAGTGTATATTATAATGTAACATATCAACAATAATTTTTTGTTGTAATTTCAACTATTTTAATTTTCTATATTAATTAGAAAAGAACTAAAAACACTCCACCTACTTCTAAACTCATCCCATTTACTTAGGGCATCCCAAAACTATAAAACACACTTTGAAAATATTCTAAGCACACCTCATAATATTCCTATTCTACTATTGTGCTAAAAAAAATCACTATTCTCCTTCCCTTGTCCTTATTTGGTCTCTTTGATCCAAATCTCACCATTTTCATAATTTCACCATCTTTAATCTTGTTCGGTTGATTCGTTCGAATATTTTCCACAATAGAACATCATCAAAAAGTATTTGGAATGCACATAGAGAGCAAAATTTTACAGGTAAGTTAGTGGGTTAGTAACGGATTAGTAAATTAGTAGTCGATTTTGATGAAATTTGATGAAAAATCGTAAGTTGTTGGGAGGAAATTTGACAAAAACGAACAGCACAGACGGTCCTGATTGGCTGATACCGTTTGAGACTATTCGGCTGCCTTGACCGAATGGGTGAGAATGTGTTCAACTGTCTCGATCGAACAAGGCATAGATTGTTCCCTATATTAATGTTACTATTGATATGTTATATTATAATATGCATTTAGAGAATTATAATGTACATTTCAACTATTCTAATTTTCTATATTAATTTTATTGATGATATGTTATGTTATAATATACAAGTTGAAATTCTAATTTTCTATATTAATTTTATTGATGATATGTTATGTTATAATATACAATTTGAACGATTGTATTTTTTTATATTAATGTTATTGTTGATATGTTATATTATAATATGCACTTAGGGAATCATTTCAAAATTCACTTGTAATAAATAAAATAAATAAATACTTGTTCCAAAAAAAATCAAAAATAATAATTAAAAAAAAAGGTGTCGTATTGCACCCCCAGCATCTCTTGCCGGTTTCTATTCCTTCGTCAGATGAGCATTTGCAACATTTATTGTGATGTGAGAGTTGTTGAATATGCATTTAAAATGCTTATATAGTCAATAACTTTGCTTATATAGTCCATAGACTTGGAGAGGAAGCTAATTTAAAATGCTTGCAGATAAAGATTGATGTAAAAATATTAAATTTGAATTTAGAAAATCAAAGTGAAGCATTGGAAAAAAAAAGTCAAAAAAAATTATTTACCCAATCATCAAATTGATATGATATTTTTAAAAGGGAAAATGATATTTTTTTAATTATTTACAATTGTCTTGCTATTAGTATAATATAGATTTACTCCAACATCTACCAAAATCCATTCCTACACATTTAAATTCTTCCATGGGTAATTATGACGATAAAATATATACAAATAACAATAAATCAATGAATAAGTTCAAAATTATTTATTAATTACTATCTCAAATTCTCATTTGATTAAATTTTAATTTTACATTCATTGTGAGCTTAAATCACATTTTTCAAATAAAAATTTAAACATTTCATTGAAATTATTGTATATATATATATATATCAAGAACCCAGCGTTATCAATATTGTATACTTTGTTTTCAGTATCCATTGACATTTAATAAACAATAATATCTATATATGATACTGGTAAATTAAGATGAATATATAAAATATTATAACAAATATAATAAAAAAAATCATGAAATAGATTTAAATATTCAGCTTGATTCTCATAAATCTAATATATATATATATATATATATTATATATATATATATATATATTACAAAGTCAATTGAATTATAAATGTGGCACTCCAACCCTACTTAGGAGGATTGAGACATATTATTGACTTTATATGCTCAAAATATTCTTAAAAAAAGAAATAATGATAATTAAAAATCATTTTCGTAGAGAAACTTAGCGAAAGACTTTACTAAAAATGTGAGAATTTGTTTTTCTTTCTATTTAAATCGAAAAGCTTAGCATACAAGTAACTAACTCATGTTTACTCATATTTGAAAATCAAAACGTTGACATATATAAGACACATGAAAATTTTAATTGAATGGTTAATCCAACATAGAAGTTTTCAAAGACTTTATGTAATATCAAATTTATACATATTATAACAAAGAGTAAACTACTTTTTTTGCTCCATAAAGTTGGTAGTCTGGCAATTTTAAACTTTTCCTTTTAAGCTGGCCAATTTAGACAGTAATTTATAAAATGTGAAATTTATACCCGATTTCAGCCCGAATTGCTTATTTGGGTTAAAATTGCACGTGTGGATGTAATTTCAGGCTGATCGGGCCTAAATCGGACACACTAGCAATTTTTAATTACATGACTTTTAAAAAAAAACATTAACACGTTGGCACCTGCGCCCCATTTTCTTCTTCATCCCATTTTCCCCCAAATCACAACACGTTTGACGAAGATTGTCGCACCGAACACGCCACCACCTGCACCCATTGTCTCAATTTTGCCTTCACCGTCTCCGGATCACTAATCAATTATAACTTAATAATTAATGGGTGGTGATGCAGAATATACGATTCCAGCAGATTGGGGAGTAATAGTATGTCCACCAGCGGTGCATTTAAACCCTAACGAGTACACAAATCAACTTCACTTCAATCCATGGAGATGGAAGGCAACCTCATCTACTTAATTCTTAATTTTTCGAGATTAATTAATTAGCTAGTTAATTAATGAGACCGTGTGTTGGAGCAGAGTTTGTTAAGCTGCAGATGGCTGTATTTAAACCCCATTATTATTTCTTTACCCTACGACGCCGTATTCCCATGTTGGAAACAGAGCCACCGCGCCTCCGTGGAGCTCCTTCGCTCTTGTACAAGCAGAAATTATGGTCCCCGATATTCTCCGAGACGAGGCCTGGACCAATCGTCGGAAAAACAATCGCCTTCACTGCGGCCGCAGCGTCACCGACGACGACCTCGACGAGCTGCGTGGCTGCTTCGACTTAGATTTCAGCTTTGACTCACTGGATTTGAATCGGAAGCTCTCATCCACTTTTCGGACGCTTGATTTCTATGAAGCCGTGAATAGCTTGCCGCGATCTTCTTCAGCGTCGCTTTCCGATTTTTCCAGCGTGTTAATGTTTTTTCTTTTTTTAATATTTTTTATTTTTTTAATAGCCATATAATTAAAAAATTGTCTGCGTGTCCGATTTAGGCCTGATCAGTCCGAAATTAAGTCCACACATGTATGTCACGTGTAATTTCAACCCAATTAAGCAATTCAGGCTGAAATTGGGCATAAATTGCACATTTTTGTAAATTACTCTCCAAATCGGCTAGCCCGAAAAAAAAATCCAGAATTGCCAGACTACCAACTTTACGGGGCAAAAAAATATAGTTTACTCTATAACAAATTAAAACATATACTTCTAGAAGGAATTCGTACAGCCGGCTACACTTCCACTTCATTATAAGTTGGATCTGAAAAATATTTTAAATAATAACATCATGAGACTCCTTCGAAGAGAAATCCCAATGGAATAACTATACGACATCATCCTTTGGGTACGCTAACCCTTGGACCATAAAATAACATCGAGGAGTGTGGGATCGCTCACCTACTAGACCTCGCTTCATAAACCAGACACTTTTACTTTTATGGTCGTCGTCCGGTAGGGAAGCTGCATACCAGTTATAACTACGGTGCTTCTATCGGTAGATTTTCATACATGACTTACTAATTCAATTAACAACACGAGCTAGAGAGTAGAAGTTACCCACTTTTGAGATTTGACTTGAAGTGGGGGTAGCTACTGAAGTATCCGATCGTCTCGTACTACACTCGACACATTCATTAACTTTTAGTTTTTAAATCACATCTTATTTATATCATAAACATACATACATATTCATCTTCACTGGTTACTTATTTAATATATTATTCAGTGTTTGATGATGTGCTTGAATTAATTATAATCTCACTAAATCATACATAATCATCTAACCTAGCATGTTTATCATTACGTCACATATTGTATATCATAAACACATAATTATAAACTTAGGAGAATTTTAAAAGATACTTTAAAACAAGCATCAATTATACGTTGAAAGGAAAATCGGATCCTACATTTTAACTCATAAAACTAACATTCATATTCTTAAAACTTAAATGGTTTATCACTTCACATACAAGCTCTCATTTTGTCACTTAGACCAGTTTCAAAATATGGTCTAATTGAATTATTGGTCCCAAGTGGTGTCTATAGTTCAGGGGAGGTAAATGAATCTTGGTCGATTTTGAAAATCTTTTACAAACTTACTATTCCGTAAGTTACTTGAACTTGCAGCGCCAGTCAGTTACTGCTTACAGTACTAGAATGTAGTGTTGCATGCTGTAACTTAGAGTTTTTATGCACGGCAGAAATTATGTTTTTGACACAAGGCTGGTTTTCTTAAATATGATCATTTTCAAGATGTTTTATGCTTATGACAGATAAATATATAAAATAAAGCACATATAAGAAAAACAATAAAACATTTATGGTTTATAGTAGTTCAAAGGTGGTGTAATCCTTCTACGTCCACTCTACTGCTACCTTGAGCATGAACTTTGTTAAGCAAGATTGAATTACAGGACACTCCTAACAATCTATCAACTTTCAAAGCTAACACCTACTAGAACCCAGTATACACACAGCAACTGCAAGTTCTAAAGGCAACCCACACAGGGTTTCACACTCCCACACAGGGAATTGTCTATCGACTAGATAACTAAACAAACAGCAAGGATAAATCCTAGCAACTGTTTGACACCTAGAACAACCTAAGCACATAGCAACAAGGTTAAAAGTTTATAAAATTGTTCTTCAATTGTTGCGGTGAAGTGAGCTTCTGAATCCTTCGATGGATCTTTTAGTTTGAACTTGGTTCACTTCACTAAGGTCGGGTGACTGAAACTGTAGAATATGCTTGAGAGAATATAACTTTGAATGCTTGATCTTTTTCGCGTAAATGTTTTAGTAGTCAGCTTCAGGGTTGCTCGTCCTCTATTTATACTTGTAGAAAGATATCCGTTGAAGGAGACATCTCTCATTTGAATTTAAGCGTACTTGATTAAAGGTAGGGCTCGCATTTAATGCGACTTGACTTTTCCTTTCAGAACATTTAATGCGGTGGTTGCGGCTCGCAGCTTTTTACAGCGCGTCAGTCCACGTGTTGTCTTGACATTGGCTCTGTATCTGTAACTTTGATCTTCTCTAGAACGGCTCTATTTATTCTTCCTTGGTTCTTCATTCCTTGTACTGCATTTATCCTCCCTCGGATTGCAGGATACTTATTCTATTTGTCATAAACGCGCTTGGCTGATTATCCCATAAGCTTAGTGTTGTATCTGTAGGAACCGCCGGAACGCCGACCCTATTCGATTATCCGAATCGGGGTCCATGCAAATATGATTAACGCGCAGCGGAAAACGAATCATACCTTTTGCACCAAAATTAGTTCCAAGGTCAGAACTGTAGATCGAGGAATCGATGAAGCCTGAACCTCACGATCTTCTGCTGTATTCCTCGCCTTATCTCGAACGTTGTGTGGGCAACGAGCTATCGAGACTCTCAACCGTTCTTCTCTAGATCGTATATCAGATTTTCTATATCTGTCACTTTTGAAACAGTTGACTTGAGGCTTATTTATAGGCTACAACAGGGACCTTGAGGAGGATTAGGAATCGGTCTCCTGATAGGCTTAGGAGTCCTTAATTCGATCTGAATATACTTCTCAAGCCTATCAAATAATATCTTAATCCACTAAAAAGATATTGTTGAACTACCGTCCCTTATCCATATTAGATATGGCTCCTATTTATTATATGCGCGTTTATCTCCCCATGTTTAAGATATCGAATGTCCATTAATTAAATGAATTACTGACAATTCAATTAATTAATATTTAATTCCAAGAGTAGTACCACTCAACTTTATTATCATGCCGGAATAAATCCACCTGCAGGGTTTACATGATAATCCTTATGAGTTCCTCAAGGGGACATCATCATCCTAAATAATTAGGACACGGTTTCATTATATAATCAACAGCACATCATATAAACAACACTGTATCCCAATTTACCGAGCTTATTGATTTAATAAATAAATCTCACCCATTGGTAAATTAAAGAAACATATATCGAGTATACATGCCCGTTATCATACAATGATTAAGAGGACGCACATCCATAATAACAGAGGTCTTGTTTTATTTATGTAGTCAGTACAAATAAAACAACCTCAATTGGTCCTGCTCAATACATACAAAATATACTAGTGTAATTTTATAATCAAGACAGATTAATACCAAATTACACTACAACCATTCCGATAATTTGTCCAAAATTATCTCGGCTGTGAGCTATGATTTATAATCTATAAGGAACTGATAACATGATCTTCTGTGTGGCACCACACACCATATTATCTACAATATAAATTAATTGGACAACTGCAATAACATATATAACAAATATATAAAATGCAAACATTTGACCATAAAAGATTCTCATATCATAAATAGATGTTCATACAAAAGCTAGGCTTATAGTATACATCCTAACAATCTCCCACTTATACTAAAAGACTATGCTGTCATATACGCTGCCATGCATCTGATTCCCATCCCATCATCATGCTCATCGAAGGCATTCACCGGAAGGGCCTTTGTGAAAGGATCTGCTAGGTTATCGGCTGATGCAATCTTGGCGACAACAACTTCCCCTCGCTTTACGATATCTCGTATCAGGTGGTACTTGCGCTCAATGTGTTTACTTGCCTTATGGGCTCGTGGTTCCTTCGAGTTTGCTACTGCACCACTGTTATCACAATAGATTGTGATAGCTTTGGGCAAACCAGGAATCACTTCTAAGTCCATCAAGAAGTTTCTGAGCCATACAACTTCTTTGGCTGCCTCAGAGGCGGCCACATATTCAGCTTCCATGGTGGAGTCCGAAACGCATTTCTACTTCATACTTCTCCACACTATGGCTCCACCTCCCAAGGTAAACACATACCCCGAGGTCGATTTACTGTTGTCCCTATCTAACTGGAAATCCGAATCCGTGTAACCCACAGGTAATAAATCATTTGCCTGGTAAACTAGCATATAATCTCTAGTCCTTTTCATGTACTTTAGAATATGCTTTACGGCAGTCCAATGACCTTGTCCTGGGTTACTTTGATATCTACTAATCATGCCCACGGCAAAGCAGATATCCGGTCTCGTACACAGCATCGCATACATCAAGCTTCCTACAGCCGAAGCATAAGGAACTGCTTTCATTTCCTCTATCTCCTTTGGTGTCTTAGGACACATTTCCTTAGATAAAGGCACTCCATGTCTAAAAGGTAGAAAACCTTTCTTGGAGTTTTGCATGCTAAAACGAGCTAGGATAGTGTCAATGTATGAAGCTTGAGATAAGCATAACATCCTTTTCTTGCGATCCCTTATAACTTTGATCCCAAGAATATGTCCAGCTTCTCCTAAGTCCTTCATAGCAAACTGCTTGGACAGCCATACCCTTACGTCTGATAACACCTTGACATTGTTTCCAATTAACAAGATATCATCTACGTATAGTACAAGAAATACCACCACGTTTCCGTCACTCTTTTTATATACACAAGATTCATCCGGACATTGAATAAATCCATAAGACTGGATTACTTCATCAAAACGGATGTTCCAAGATCTTGAAGCTTGTTTCAGTCCATAAATGGACCGATTAAGCTTACACACAAGATGCTCTTTGCCTTACTCAATGAATCCCTCTGGTTGCTTCATATAGATGTTTTCTTCAAGACTTCCATTAAGGAAAGCTGTCTTGACATCCATCTGCCAAACCTCATAATCCATATGAGCAGCAATAGACAAAAGAATCCGGATAGACTTCAGCATAGCTACCGGCGAAAAGGTTTCCTCATAATCGATCCCTTCTTTTTGAGTATACCCTTTCGCAACAAGCCTTGCTTTAAAGGTCTCTACCTTTCCATCTGATCCTCTTTTCCTTTTGTAGACCCATTTACATCCAATGGCTTTTACACCATTTGGTGGTTCTACAAGCTCCCAAACTTGATTAGAATCCATAGATTCTATCTCAGAGAACATTGCCTTTTGCCAAGATATCGCATCTTTATCTTGGAGTGCTTCGTCATAAGTCCAGGGATCTATTTCATGTTGTCCAGGGACCAAGTCTGAAGACTCTCCCAAAAACATGAATCTATCAGGTTGTCTAACAACCCTCCCACTACGACGAGGCACTATCGGTATTTGTGTATCATTAGTGACACGCGGTGCAGTCACTTGTGGTATCTCATCTTGTACCTGCGGTACATCCAAATTATCCCCTCTCATTTCCTCAAGAACAATTTTACTCATGGGCTTGTGGTTCATTACATAGTCCTCTTCTAAAAATCGGGCATTCGTGCTAACAATGACTTTCTGATCTTTAGGACTATAAAAAAACCACCTTTCGTTCCTCTAGGATAGCCCACAAACAAGTGTACTTCCGTACGAGATTCCAACTTATCAGCATCTCCCTTCAGCACATGTGCTGGACTACCCCAAATCCGAATGTGTTTCAGACTAGGCTTACGCCCAGTCCACAATTCTGTGGGAGTAGAGGGTACTGACTTAGAAGGTACCAAGTTTAGAATATACGTCGTTGTTTCCAGAGCATACCCCCAAAACGAATTTGGTAATTCTGAATAACTCATCATCGATCTAACCATTTCCATAAGAATCCTATTCCTTCGTTCCGCCACACCATTCTGTTGGGGTGTACCCGGTGCAGACAATTGGGATTGTATCCCAGCCTCTGATAAGTAACTCCTAAACTCTCCTAAGAGGTACTCACCACCACGATCAGATCGTAGTGTCTTGATACATTTACCATGACGTTTCTCCACATCAGCCTTATATTCTTTGAACTTGTCAAAGCACTCAGACTTGCGGCGCATCAAGTAAATGTATCCATATCTCGAATAATCGTCTATAAAAGAGACAAAATATTCGAAACCACCTCTTGCTTGAATAGTCATAGGGCCCATAAATCAGAATGAATCAATTCCAACACTTCTTTGGCTCTATACCCCTTTGACTTAAAAGGCCTTTTGGTCATTTTTCCTTCCAAGCAGGATTCGCAGGTTGGATAGTTTTCCACTTCCAAGG
>JACJVH010000107.1:0-23047 GCA_028654395.1 Scutellaria barbata
TTCTCAATATAGAACGAATCCAGAACTCTTACTGTAATAATTATCGTAGACGATAAGCAAGTAAAACTTGTTAGAAATCTTATTATGTGTTTTACAACTGGAAACACACAACTTGTAACTTTACTTAGTGGATTTGTTAAGGAATTCGTAGACGATTACTCTTTTCTCTTTCTTTAGTCGTATCTTCTATTAGATTTGTTGAATAATAATAGTCTTTTCTTTCCCATCTAAGTGCATACGATCACATTAAGTGAAATGATTAGGTTAATATACTTCTCTAAAGATGTTTAAGTGGCATCCTTTTGCATTTATAAAGCGTTAATCGTACTCGAATCATCTTATAAGTAATTAATTATACTTGACTTATCTTTCAACTCAATATAGAACGAATTGAAACTCTCACTATAACAATTATTATACACGATAAGCAAGTAAAACTTGTTAGAACTATTACTTATATGTTTTATAACTGGAAACACACAACTTGTAACTATACTTAGTGGATTTGTTATGGAATTCGTAGACGATTACTCTTTTCTCTTTCTTTAGTCGTATCTTCTAGTAGATTTTATGATAATAATAGTCTTTTGTTTCCCATCTAAGTGCATACGATCACATCGAGTGAAAACTATTATGTTTAATATACTTCTCTAAAGATGTTTAAGTAGCATCATTTTGCATTTATAAAGAGTTAATCGTACTCGAATCATCTTATAAAGAGTTAATTGTACTTGACTTATCTTTCAACTCAATATAGAACGAATCCTGAACTCTTACTGTAGTAATTATCGTAGACGATAAGCAAGTAAAACTTGTTAGAAATCTTACTTATGTGTTTTACAACTGGAAACACACAACTTGTAACTATACTTAGTGGATTTGTTAAGGAATTCGTAGACGATTACTCTTTTCTCTTTCTTTAGTCGTATCTTCTATTAGATTTGTTGAATAATAATAGTCTTTTCTTTCCCATCTAAGTGCATACGATCACATCGAGTGAAACTATTATGTTAATATACTTCTCTAAAGATGTTTAAGTAGCATCATTTTGCATTTATAAAGAGTTAATCGTACTCGAATCATCTTATAAAGAGTTAATTCTACTTGACTTATCTTTCAACTCAATATAGAACGAATCTGAAACTCTCACTATAACAATTATTATACACGATAAGCAAGTAAAACTTGTTAGAACTATTACTTATATGTTTTATAACTGGAAACACACAACTTGTAACTATACTTAGTGGATTTGTTATGAAATTCGTAGACGATTACTCTTTTCTCTTTCTTTAGTCGTATCTTCTAGTAGATTTTATGAATAATAATAGTCTTTTGTTTCCCATCTAAGTGCATACGATCACATCGAGTGAAACGATTATGTTAATATACTTCTCTAAAGATGTTTAAGTGGCATCATTTTGCATTTATAAAGAGTTAATTGTACTCGAATCATCTTATAAAGAGTTAATTGTACTTGACTCATCTTTCAACTCAATATAGAACGAATCCAGAACTCTTACTGTAATAATTATCGTAGACGATAAGCAAGTAAAACTTGTTAGAAATCTTACTTATGTGTTTTACAACTGAAAACACACAACTTGTAACTATACTTAGTGGATTTGTTAAGGAATTCGTAGACGATTACTCTTTTCTCTTTCTTTAGTCGTATCTTCTAGTAGATTTTATGAATAATAATAGTCTTTCGTTTCCCATCTAAGTGCATACGATCACATCGAGTGAAACGATTATGTTAATATACTTCTCTAAAGATGTTTAAGTGGCATCATTTTGCATTTATAAAGAGTTAATTGTATTCGAATCATCTTATAAAGAGTTAATTGTACTTGACTTATCTTTCAACTCAATATAGAACGAATCCAGAACTCTTACTGTAATAATTATCGTAGACGATAAGCAAGTAAAACTTGTTAGAAATCTTACTTATGTGTTTTACAACTGGAAACACACAACTTGTAACTATACTTAGTGGATTTGTTAAGGAATTCGTAGACGATTACTCTTTTCTCTTTCTTTAGTCGTATCTTCTATTAGATTTGTTGAATAATAATAGTCTTTTCTTTCCCATCTAAGTGCATACGATCACATTAAGTGAAATGATTAGGTTAATATACTTCTCTAAAGATGTTTAAGTGGCATCCTTTTGCATTTATAAAGAGTTAATCGTACTCGAATCATCTTATAATTAATTAATTATACTTGACTTATCTTTCAACTCAATATAGAACGAATCTGAAACTCTCACTATAACAATTATTATCACGATAAGCAAGTAAAACTTGTTAGAACTATTACTTATATGTTTTATAACTGGAAACACACAACTTGTAACTATACTTAGTGGATTTGTTATGGAATTCGTAGACGATTACTCTTTTCTCTTTCTTTAGTCGTATCTTCTAGTAGATTTTATGAATAATAATAGTCTTTTGTTTCCCATCTAAGTGCATACGATCACATCGAGTGAAATATTTGTTAATATACTTCTCTAAAGATGTTTAAGTAGCATCATTTTGCATTTATAAAGAGTTAATCGTACTCGAATCATCTTATAAAGAGTTAATTGTACTTGACTTATCTTTCAACTCAATATAGAACGAATCCTGAACTCTTACTGTAATTAATTATCGTAGACGATAAGCAAGTAAAACTTGTTAGAAATCTTACTTATGTGTTTTACAACTGGAAACACACAACTTGTAACTATACTTAGTGGATTTGTTAAGGAATTCGTAGACGATTACTCTTTTCTCTTTCTTTAGTCGTATCTTCTATTAGATTTGTTGAATAATAATAGTCTTTTCTTTCCCATCTAAGTGCATACGATCACATCGAGTGAAACTATTATGTTAATATACTTCTCTAAAGATGTTTAAGTAGCATCATTTTGCATTTATAAAGAGTTAATCGTACTCGAATCATCTTATAAAGAGTTAATTCTACTTGACTTATCTTTCAACTCAATATAGAACGAATCTGAAACTCTCACTATAACAATTATTATACACGATAAGCAAGTAAAACTTGTTAGAACTATTACTTATATGTTTTAACTGGAAACACACAACTTGTAACTATACTTAGTGGATTTGTTATGGAATTCGTAGACGATTACTCTTTTCTCTTTCTTTAGTCGTATCTTCTAGTAGATTTTATGAATAATAATAGTCTTTTGTTTCCCATCTAAGTGCATACGATCACATCGAGTGAAACGATTATGTTAATACACTTCTCTAAAGATGTTTAAGTAGCATCATTTTGCAATTATAAAGAGTTAATCGTACTCGAATCATCTTATAAAGAGTTAATTGTACTTGACTTATCTTTCAACTCAATATAGAACGAATCCTGAACTCTTACTGTAATAATTATCGTAGACGATAAGCAAGTAAAACTTGTTAGAAATCTTACTTATGTGTTTTACAACTGGAAACACACAACTTGTAACTATACTTAGTGGATTTGTTAAGGAATTCGTAGACGATTACTCTTTTCTCTTTCTTTAGTCGTATCTTCTATTAGATTTGTTGAATAATAATAGTCTTTTCTTTCCCATCTAAGTGCATACGATCACATCGAGTGAAACTATTATGTTAATATACTTCTCTAAAGATGTTTAAGTAGCATCATTTTGCATTTATAAAGAGTTAATCGTACTCGAATCATCTTATAAAGAGTTAATTCTACTTGACTTATCTTTCAACTCAATATAGAACGAATCTGAAACTCTCACTATAACAATTATTATACACGATAAGCAAGTAAAACTTGTTAGAACTATTACTTATATGTTTTATAACTGGAAACACACAACTTGTAACTATACTTAGTGGATTTGTTATGGAATTCGTAGACGATTACTCTTTTCTCTTTCTTTAGTCGTATCTTCTAGTAGATTTTATGAATAATAATAGTCTTTTGTTTCCCATCTAAGTGCATACGATCACATCGAGTGAAACTATTATGTTAATATACTTCTCTAAAGATGTTTAAGTAGCATCATTTTGCATTTATAAAGAGTTAATCGTACTCGAATCATCTTATAAAGAGTTAAATGTACTTGACTTATCTTTCAACTCAATATAGAACGAATCCTGAACTCTTACTGTAATAATTATCGTAGACGATAAGCAAGTAAAACTTGTTAGGAATCTTACTTATGTGTTTTAGAACTGGAAACACACAACTTGTAACTATAGTTAGTGGATTTGTTAAGGAATTCGTAGACGATTACTCTTTTCTCTTTCTTTAGTCGTATCTTCTATTAGATTTGTTGAATAATAATAGTCTTTTCTTTCCCATCTAAGTGCATACGATCACATTAAGTGAAATGATTAGGTTAATATACTTCTCTAAAGATGTTTAAGTGGCATCCTTTTGCATTTATAAAGAGTTAATCGTACTCGAATCATCTTATAAGTAATTAATTATACTTGACTTATCTTTCAACTCAATATAGAACGAATCTGAAACTCTCACTATAACAATTATTATACACGATAAGCAAGTAAAACTTGTTAGAACTATTACTTATATGTTTTATAACTGGAAACACACAACTTGTAACTATACTTAGTGGATTTGTTATGGAATTCGTAGACGATTACTCTTTTCTCTTTCTTTAGTCGTATCTTCTAGTAGATTTTATGAATAATAATAGTCTTTTGTTTCCCAATCTAAGTGCTTACGATCACATCGAGTGAAAACTATTATGTTAATATACTTCTCTAAAGATGTTTAAGTAGCATCATTTTGCATTTATAAAGAGTTAATCGTACTCGAATCATCTTATAAAGAGTTAATTGTACTTGACTTATCTTTCAACTCAATATAGAACGAATCCTGAACTCTTACTGTAATAATCTATCGTAGGACGATAAGCAAGTAAACTTGTTAGAAATCTTACTTATGTGTTTTACAACTGGAAACACACAACTTGTAACTATACTTAGTGGATTTGTTAAGGAATTCGTAGACGATTACTCTTTTCTCTTTCTTTAGTCGTATCTTCTATTAGATTTGTTGAATAATAATAGTCTTTTCTTTCCCATCTTAAGTGCATACGATCACATCGAGTGAAACTATTATGTTAATATACTTCTCTAAAGATGTTTAAGTAGCATCATTTTGCATTTATAAAGAGTTAATCGTACTCGAATCATCTTATAAAGAGTTAATTCTACTTGACTTATCTTTCAACTCAATATAGAACGAATCTGAAACTCTCACTATAACAATTATTATACACGATAAGCAAGTAAAACTTGTTAGAACTATTACTTATATGTTTTATAACTGGAAACACACACAACTTGTAACTATACTTAGTGGATTTGTTTATGGAATTCGTAGGACGATTACTCTTTTCCTCTTTCTTTAGTCGTATCTTCTAGTAGATTTTACGAATAATAATAGTCTTTTGTTTCCCATCTAAGTGCATACGATCACATCGAGTGAAACTATTATGTTAATATACTTCTCTAAAGATGTTTAAGTAGCATCATTTTGCATTTATAAAGAGTTAATCGTACTCGAATCATCTTATAAAGAGTTAAATGTACTTGACTTATCTTTCAACTCAATATAGAACGAATCCTGAACTCTTACTGTAATAATTATCGTAGACGATAAGCAAGTAAAACTTGTTAGGAATCTTACTTATGTGTTTTAGAACTGGAAACACACAACTTGTAACTATAGTTAGTGGATTTGTTAAGGAATTCGTAGACGATTACTCTTTTCTCTTTCTTTAGTCGTATCTTCTATTCGATTTGTTGAACAATAATAGTCTTTTGTTTCCCATCTAAGTGCATACGATCACGTTAAGTGAAATGATTAGGTTAATATACTTGTCTAAACATGTTTAAGTGGCATCCTTTTGCATTTATAAGGAGTTAATCGTACTCGAATCATCTTATAAAGAGTTAATTGTACTGGACTTATCTTTCAACTCAATATAGAACGAATCCTGAACTCTTACTGTAATAATTATCGTAGACGATAAGCAAGTAAAACTTGTTAGGAATCTTACTTATGTGTTTTAGAACTGGAAACACACAACTTGTAACTATAGTTAGTGGATTTGTTAAGGAATTCGTAGACGATTACTCTTTTCTCTTTCTTTAGTCGTATCTTCTAGTAGATTTGTTGAATAATAATAGTCTTTTGTTTCCCATCTTAGTGCATACGATCACATCGAGTGAAATGATTATGTTAATATACTTCTCTAAAGATGTTTAAGTGGCATCATTTTGCATTTATAAAGAGTTAATCGTACTCGAATCATCTTATAAGGAGTTAATTGTACATGACTTATCTTTCAACGTAACATAGAACGAATCCGAAACTCTTACTGTAATAATTATCGTAAACGATAAGCAAGTAAAACTTGTTAGATCTCTTACTTATGTGTTTTATAACTGGAAACACACAACTTGTAACTATACTTAGTGGATTTGTTATGAAATTCGTAGATGATTACTCTTTTCTCTTTCTTTAGTCGTATCTTCTAGTAGATTTTATGAATAATAATAGTCTTTTGTTTCCCATCTAAGTGCATACGATCACATCGAGTGAAACGATTATGTTAATATACTTCTCTAAAGATGTTTAAGTGGCATCATTTTGCATTTATAAAGAATTAATTGTACTCAAATCATCTTATAAAGAGTTAATTGTACTTGACTCATCTTTCAACTCAATATAGAACGAATCCAGAACTCTTACTGTAATAATTATCGTAGACGATAAGCAAGTAAAACTTGTTAGAAATCTTACTTATGTGTTTTACAACTGAAAACACACAACTTGTAACTATACTTAGTGGATTTGTTAAGGAATTCGTAGACGATTACTCTTTTCTCTTTCTTTAGTCGTATCTTCTAGTAGATTTTATGAATAATAATAGTCTTTTGTTTCCCATCTAAGTGCATACGATCACATCGAGTGAAACGATTATGTTAATATACTTCTCTAAAGATGTTTAAGTGACATCATTTTGCATTTATAAAGAGTTAATTGTACTCGAATCATCTTATAAAGAGTTAAATGTACTTGACTTATCTTTCAACTCAATATAGAACGAATCCTGAACTCTTACTGTAATAATTATCGTAGACGATAAGCAAGTAAAACTTGTTAGAAATCTTACTTACGTGTTTTACAACTGTAAACACACAACTTGTAACTATACTTAGTGGATTTGTTAAGGAATTTGTAGACGATTACTCTTTTCTCTTTCTTTAGTCGTATCTTCTATTAGATTTGTTGAATAATAATAGTCTTTTCTTTCCCATCTAAGTGCATACGATCACATTAAGTGAAATGATTAGGTTAATATACTTCTCTAAAGATGTTTAAGTGGCATCCTTTTGCATTTATAAAGAGTTAATCGTACTCGAATCATCTTATAAGGAATTAATTATACTTGACTTATCTTTCAACTCAATATAGAACGAATCTGAAACTCTTACTGTAACAATTATTATACACGATAAGCAAGTAAAACTTTTTAGAACTATTACTTATGTGTTTTATAATTGGAAACACACAACCTGTAACTATACTTAGTGGATTTGTTATGGAATTCCTAGACAATTACTCTTTTCTCTTTCTTTAGTCGTATCTTCTAGTAG
The DNA here is from genome assembly GCA_028654395.1 of Scutellaria barbata. NCBI lineage: Eukaryota > Viridiplantae > Streptophyta > Magnoliopsida > Lamiales > Lamiaceae > Scutellaria > Scutellaria barbata. Next base: position 7,659 of record JACJVH010000107.1, read on the forward strand.
ATTTTATGAATAATAATAGTCTTTTGTTTCCATCTAAGTGCATACGATCACATCGAGTGAAACTATTATGTTAATATACTTCTATAAAGATGTTTAAGTAGCATCATTTTGCATTTATAAAGAGTTAATCGTACTCGAATCATCTTATAAAGAGTTAATTGTACTTGACTTATCTTTCAACTCAATATAGAACGAATCTGAAACTCTTACTGTAACAATTATTATACACGATAAGCAAGTAAAACTTGTTAGAACTATTACTTATGTGTTTTATAACTGGAAACACACAACTTGTAACTATAGTTAGTGGATTTGTTAAGGAATTCGTAGACGATTACTCTTTTCTCTTTCTTTAGTCGTATCTTCTATTAGATTTGGTCAACAATAATAGAATTTTGTTTCCCATCTAAGTGCATACGATCACGTTAAGTGAAATGATTAGGTTAATATACTTGTCTAAAGATGTTTAAGTGGCATCCTTTTGCATTTATAAGGAGTTAATCGTACTCGAATCATATTATAAGGAATTAATTATACTTGACTTATCTTTCAACTCAGTATAGAACGAATCTGAAACTCTTACTGTAACAATTATTATACACGATAAGCAAGTAAAACTTGTTAGAACTATTACTTATGTGTTTTATAACTGGAAACACACAACTTGTAACTATACTCAGTGGATTTGCTAAGGAATTCGTAGACGATTACTCTTTTCTCTTTCTTTAGTCGTATCTTCTAGTAGATTTGTTGAATAATAATAGTCTTTTGTTTCCCATCTAAGTGCATACGATCACATCGAGTGAAACGATTATGTTAATATACTTCTCTAAAGATGTTTAAGTGGCATCATTTTGCATTTATAAAGAGTTAATCGTACTCGAATCATCTTATAAGTAATTAATTATACTTGACTTATCTTTCAACTCAATATAGAACGAATCTAAAACTCTCACTATAACAATTATTATACACGATAAGCAAGTAAAACTTGTTAGAACTATTACTTATATGTTTTATAACTGGAAACACACAACTTGTAACTATACTTAGTGGATTTGTTATGAAATTCGTAGACGATTACTCTTTTCTCTTTCTTTAGTCGTATCTTCTAGTAGATTTTATGAATAATAATAGTCTTTTGTTTCCCATCTAAGTGCATTCGATCACATCGAGTGAAACGATTATGTTAATATACTTCTCTAAAGATGTTTAAGTGGCATCATTTTGCATTTATAAAGAGTTAATTGTACTCGAATCATCTTATAAAGAGTTAATTGTATTTGACTCATCTTTCAACTCAATATAGAACGAATCCAGAACTCTTACTGTAATAATTATCGTAGACGATAAGCAAGTAAAACTTGTTAGAAATCTTACTTATGTGTTTTACAACTGAAAACACACAACTTGTAACTATACTTAGTGGATTTGTTAAGGAATTCGTAGACGATTACTCTTTTCTCTTTCTTTAGTCGTATCTTCTAGTAGATTTTATGAATAATAATAGTCTTTTGTTTCCCATCTAAGTGCATACGATCACATCGAGTGAAACGATTATGTTAATATACTTCTCTAAAGATGTTTAAGTGGCATCATTTTGCATTTATAAAGAGTTAATCGTACTCGAATCATCTTATAAGTAATTAATTATACTTGACTTATCTTTCAACTCAATATAGAACGAATCTGAAACTCTCACTATAACAATTATTATACACGATAAGCAAGTAAAACTTGTTAGAACTATTACTTATATGTTTTATAACTGGAAACACACAACTTGTAACTATACTTAGTGGATTTGTTATGAAATTCGTAGACGATTACTCTTTTCTCTTTCTTTAGTCGTATCTTCTAGTAGATTTTATGAATAATAATAGTCTTTTGTTTCCCATCTAAGTGCATACGATCACATCGAGTGAAACGATTATGTTAATATACTTCTCTAAAGATGTTTAAGTGGCATCATTTTGCATTTATAAAGAGTTAATCGTACTCGAATCATCTTATAAGGAGTTAATTGTACTTGACTTATCTTTCAACTCAATATAGATCGACTCCGTAACTTTTACTGTAACAATTATCGTAAACGATAACTAAGTAAAACTTGTTAGAACTCTTACTTATGTGTTTTACAACTGTAAACACACAACTTGTAACTATACTTAGTGGATTTGTTAAGGAATTTGTAGACGATTACTCTTTTCTCTTTCTTTAGTCGTATCTTCTATTAGATTTGTTGAATAATAATAGTCTTTTCTTTCCCATCTAAGTGCATACGATCACATTAAGTGAAATGATTAGGTTAATATACTTCTCTAAAGATGTTTAAGTGGCATCCTTTTGCATTTATAAAGAGTTAATCGTACTCGAATCATCTTATAAGGAATTAATTATACTTGACTTATCTTTCAACTCAATATAGAAGGAATCTGAAACTCTTACTGTAACAATTATTATACACGATAAGCAAGTAAAACTTGTTAGAACTATTACTTATGTGTTTTATAATTGGAAACACACAACCTGTAACTATACTTAGTGGATTTGTTATGGAATTCTTAGACAATTACTCTTTTCTCTTTCTTTAGTCGTATCTTCTAGTAGATTTTATGAATAATAATAGTCTTTTGTTTCCCATCTAAGTGCATACGATCACATCGAGTGAAACTATTATGTTAATATACTTCTATAAAGATGTTTAAGTAGCATCATTTTGCATTTATAAAGAGTTAATCGTACTCGAATCATCTTATAAAGAGTTAATTGTACTTGACTTATCTTTCAACTCAATATAGAACGAATCTGAAACTCTTACTGTAACAATTATTATACACGATAAGCAAGTAAAACTTGTTAGAACTATTACTTATGTGTTTTATAACTGGAAACACACAACTTGTAACTATAGTTAGTGGATTTGTTAAGGAATTCGTAGACGATTACTCTTTTCTCTTTCTTTAGTCGTATCTTCTATTAGATTTGGTCAACAATAATAGAATTTTGTTTCCCATCTAAGTGCATACGATCACGTTAAGTGAAATGATTAGGTTAATATACTTTGTCTAAAGGATGTTATAAGTGGCATCCTTTTGCATTTGATAAGGAGTTAATCGTACTCGAATCATATTATAAGGAATTAATTATACTTGACTTATCTTTCAACTCAGTATAGAACGAATTTGAAACTCTTACTGTAACAATTATTATACACGATAAGCAAGTAAAACTTGTTAGAACTATTACTTATGTGTTTTATAACTGGAAACACACAACTTGTAACTATACTCAGTGGATTTGCTAAGGAATTCGTAGACGATTACTCTTTTCTCTTTCTTTAGTCGTATCTTCTAGTAGATTTGTTGAATAATAATAGTCTTTTGTTTCCCATCTAAGTGCATACGATCACACCGAGTGAAACGATTATGTTAATATACTTCTCTAAAGATGTTTAAGTGGCATCCTTTTGCATTTATAAAGAGTTAATCGTACTCGAATCATCTTATAAGTAATTAATTATACTTGACTTATCTTTCAACTCAATATAGAACGAATCTGAAACTATCACTATAACAATTATTATACACGATAAGCAAGTAAAACTTGTTAGAACTATTACTTATATGTTTTATAACTGGAAACACACAACTTGTAACTATACTTAGTGGATTTGTTATGAAATTCGTAGACGATTACTCTTTTCTCTTTCTTTAGTCGTATCTTCTAGTAGATTTTATGAATAATAATAGTCTTTTGTTTCCCATCTAAGTGCATACGATCACATCGAGTGAAACGATTATGTTAATATACTTCTCTAAAGATGTTTAAGTGGCATCATTTTACATTTATAAAGAGTTAATTGTACTCGAATCATCTTATAAAGAGTTAATTGTACTTGACTCATCTTTCAACTCAATATAGAACGAATCCAGAACTCTTTACTGTAATAATTATCGTAGACGATAAGCAAGTAAAACTTGTTAGAAATCTTACTTATGTGTTTTACAACTGAAAACACACAACTTGTAACTATACTTAGTGGATTTGTTAAGGAATTCGTAGACGATTACTCTTTTCTCTTTCTTTAGTCGTATCTTCTAGTAGATTTTATGAATAATAATAGTCTTTTGTTTCCCATCTAAGTGCATACGATCACATCGAGTGAAACGATTATGTTAATATACTTCTCTAAAGATGTTTAAGTGGCATCATTTTGCATTTATAAAGAGTTAATTGTACTCGAATCATCTTATAAAGAGTTAAATGTACTTGACTTATCTTTCAACTCAATATAGAACGAATCCTGAACTCTTACTGTAATAATTATCGTAGACGATAAGCAAGTAAAACTTGTTAGAAAATCTTACTTATGTGTTTTACAACTGGAAACACACAACTTGTAACTATACTTAGTGGATTGTGTTAAGGAATTCGTAGACGATTACTCTTTTCTCTTTCTATAGTCGTATCTTCTATTAGATTTGTTGAATAATAATAGTCTTTTCTTTCCCATCTAAGTGCATACGATCACATTAAGTGAAATGATTAGGTTAATATACTTCTCTAAAGATGTTTAAGTGGCATCCTTTTGCATTTATAAAGAGTTAATCGTACTCGAATCATCTTATAAGTAATTAATTATACTTGACTTATCTTTCAACTCAATATAGAACGAATCTGAAACTCTCACTATAACAATTATTATACACGATAAGCAAGTAAAACTTGTTAGAACTATTACTTATATGTTTTATAACTGGAAACACACAACTTGTAACTATACTTAGTGGATTTGTTATGGAATTCGTAGACGATTACTCTTTTCTCTTTCTTTAGTCGTATCTTCTAGTAGATTTTATGAATAATAATAGTCTTTTGTTTCCCATCTAAGTGCATACGATCACATCGAGTGAAACTATTATGTTAATATACTTCTCTAAAGATGTTTAAGTGGCATCATTTTGCATTTATAAAGAGTTAATTGTACTCGAATCATCTTATAAAGAGTTAAATGTACTTGACTTATCTTTCAACTCAATATAGAACGAATCCTGAACTCTTACTGTAATAATTATCGTAGACGATAAGCAAGTAAAACTTGTTAGAAATCTTACTTATGTGTTTTACAACTGGAAACACACAACTTGTAACTATACTTAGTGGGATTTGTTAAGGAATTCGTAGACGATTACTCTTTTCTCTTTCTTTAGTCGTATCTCTATTAGATTTGTTGAATAATAATAGTCTTTCTTTCCCATCTAAGTGCATACGATCACATTAAGTGAAACGATAGGTTAATATACTTCTCTTAAAGATGTTTAAGTGGCATCCTTTTGCATTTATAAAAGAGTTAATCGTACTCGAATCATCTTATAAGTAATTAATTATACTTGACTTAGTCTTTCAACTCAATATAGAACGAATCTGAAACTCTCACTATATACAATTATTATACACGATAAGCAAGTAAAACTTGTTAGAACTATTACTTATATGTTTTATAACTGGAAACACACAACTTTGTAACTATACTTAGTGGATTTGTTATGGAATTCGTAGACGATTACTCTTTTCTCTTTCTTTAGTCGTATCTTCTAGTAGATTTTATGAATAATAATAGTCTTTTGTTTCCCATCTAAGTGCATACGATCACATCGAGTGAAACGATTATGTTAATATACTTCTCTAAAGATGTTTAAGTGGCATCATTTTGCATTTATAAAGAGTTAATTGTACTCGAATCATCTTATAAAGAGTTAATTGTACTTGACTTATCTTTCAACTCAATATAGAACGAATCCAGAACTCTTACTGTAAATAATTATCGTAGACGGTAAGCAAGTAAAACTTGTTAGAAATCTTACTTATGTGTTTTACAACTGGAAACACACAACTTGTAACTATACTTAGTGGATTTGTTAAGGAATTCGTAGACGATTACTCTTTTCTCTTTCTTTAGTCGTATCTTCTAGTAGATTTTATGAATAAATAATAGTCTTTTGTTTCCATCTAAGTGCATACGATCACATCGAGTGAGGAAACTATTATGTTAATATACTTCTCTAAAGATGTTTAAGTGGCATCATTTTTGCATTTATAAAGAGTTAATTGTACTCGAATCATCTTATAAAGAGTTAAATGTACTTGACTTATCTTTCAACTCAATATAGAACGAATCCTGAACTCTTACTGTAATAATTATCGTAGACGATAAGCAAGTAAAACTTGTTAGAAATCTTACTTATGTGTTTTACAACTGGAAACACACAACTTGTAACTATACTTAGTGATTTGTTAAGGAATTCGTAGACGATTACTCTTTTCTCTTTCTTTAGTCGTATCTTCTATTAGATTTGTTGAATAATAATAGTCTTTTCTTTCCCATCTAAGTGCATACGATCACATTAAGTGAAATGATTAGGTTAATATACTACTCTAAAGATGTTTAAGTGGCATCCTTTTGCATTTATAAAGAGTTAATCGTACTCGAATCATCTTATAAGTAATTAATTATACTTGACTTATCTTTCAACTCAACATAGAACGAATCTGAAACTCTCACTATAACAATTATTATACACGATAAGCAAGTAAAACTTGTTAGAACTATTACTTATATGTTTTATAACTGGAAACACACAACTTGTAACTATACTTAGTGGATTTGTTATGGAATTCGTAGACGATTACTCTTTTCCTCTTTCTTTAGTCGTATCTTCTAGTAGATTTTATGAATAATAATAGTCTTTTGTTTCCCATCTAAGTGCATACGATCACATCGAGTGAAACGATTATGTTAATATACTTCTCTAAAGATGTTTAAGTGGCATCATTTTGCATTTATAAAGAGTTAATTGTACTCGAATCATCTTATAAAGAGTTAATTGTACTTGACTTATCTTCACTCAATATAGAACGAATCCAGAACTCTTTCTGTAATAATTATCGTAGACGGTAAGCAAGTAAAACTTGTTAGAAATCTTACTTATGTGTTTTACAACTGGAAACACACAACTTGTAACTATACTTAGTGGATTTGTTAAGGAATTCGTAGACGATTACTCTTTTCTCTTTCTTTAGTCGTATCTTCTATTAGATTTGTTGAATAATAATAGTCTTTTCTTTCCCATCTAAGTGCATACGATCACATTAAGTGAAATGATTAGGTTAATATACTTCTCTAAAGATGTTTAAGTGGCATCCTTTGCATTTATAAAGATTTAATCGTACTCGAATCATCTTATAAGTAATTAATTATACTTGACTTATCTTTCAACTCAATATAGAACGAATCTGAAACTCTCACTATAACAATTATTAATACACGATAAGCAAGTAAAACTTGTTTAGAACTATTACTTATATGTTTTATAAACTGGAAACACACAACTTGTAACTATACTTAGTGGATTTCTTAAGAATTCGTAGACGATTACTCTTTTCTCTTTCTTTAGGTCGTATCTTCTAGTAGATTTTATGAATAATAATAGTCTTTTGTTTCCCATCTAAGTGCATACGATCACATCGAGTGAAACGATTATGTTAATATACTTCTCTTAAAGATGTTTAAGTGGCATCATTTTGCATTTATAAAAGAGTTAATTGTACTCGAATCATCTTATAAAGAGTTAATTGTACTTGACTTATCTTTCAACTCAATATAGAACGAATCCAGAACTCTTACTGTAATAATTATCGTAGACGGTAAGCAAGTAAAACTTGTTAGAAATCTTACTTATGTGTTTTACAAACTGGAAACACACACTTGTAACTATACTTAGTGGATTTGTTAAGGAATTCGTAGACGATTACTCTTTTCTCTTTCTTTAGTCGTATCTTCTAGTAGATTTTATGAATAATAATAGTCTTTTGTTTCCCATCTAAGTGCATACGATCACATCGAGTGAAACTATTATGTTAATATACTTCTCTAAAGATGTTTAAGTGGCATCATTTTGCATTTATAAAGAGTTAATTGTACTCGAATCATCTTATAAAGAGTTAAATGTACTTGACTTATCTTTCAACTCAATATAGAACGAATCCTGAACTCTTACTGTAATAATTATCGTAGACGATAAGCAAGTAAAACTTGTTAGAAATCTTACTTATGTGTTTTACAACTGGAAACACACAACTTGTAACTATACTTAGTGGATTTGTTAAGGAATTCGTAGACGATTACTCTTTTCTCTTTCTTTAGTCGTATCTTCTATTAGATTTGTTGAATAATAATAGTCTTTTCTTTCCCATCTAAGTGCATACGATCACATTAAGTGAAACGATTAGGTTAATATACTTCTCTAAAGATGTTTAAGTGGCATCCTTTTGCATTTATAAAGAGTTAATCGTACTCGAATCATCTTATAAGTAATTAATTATACTTGACTTATCTTTCAACTCAATATAGAACGAATCTGAAACTCTCACTATAACAATTATTATACACGATAAGCAAGTAAAACTTGTTAGAACTATTACTTATATGTTTTATAACTGGAAACACACAACTTGTAACTATACTTAGTGGATTTGTTATGGAATTCGTAGACGATTACTCTTTTCTCTTTCTTTAGTCATATCTTCTAGTAGATTTTATGAATAATAATAGTCTTTTGTTTCCCATCTAAGTGCATACGATCACATCGAGTGAAACGATTATGTTAATATACTTCTCTAAAGATGTTTAAGTGGCATCATTTTGCATTTATAAAGAGTTAATTGTACTCGAATCATCTTATAAAGAGTTAATTGTACTTGACTTATCTTTCAACTCAATATAGAACGAATCCAGAACTCTTACTGTAATAATTATCGTAGACGGTAAGCAAGTAAAACTTGTTAGAAATCTTACTTATGTGTTTTACAACTGGAAACACACAACTTGTAACTATACTTAGTGGATTTGTTAAGGAATTCGTAGACGATTACTCTTTTCTCTTTCTTTAGTCGTATCTTCTAGTAGATTTTATGAATAATAATAGTCTTTTGTTTCCCATCTAAGTGCATACGATCACATCGAGTGAAACTATTATGTTAATATACTTCTCTAAAGATGTTTAAGTGGCATCATTTTGCATTTATAAAGAGTTAATTGTACTCGAATCATCTTATAAAGAGTTAAATGTACTTGACTTATCTTTCAACTCAATATAGAACGAATCCTGAACTCTTACTGTAATAATTATCGTAGACGATAAGCAAGTAAAACTTGTTAGAAATCTTACTTATGTGTTTTACAACTGGAAACACACAACTTGTAACTATACTTAGTGGATTTGTTAAGGAATTCGTAGACGATTACTCTTTTCTCTTTCTTTAGTCGTATCTTCTATTAGATTTGTTGAATAATAATAGTCTTTTCTTTCCCATCTAAGTGCATACGATCACATTAAGTGAAATGATTAGGTTAATATACTTCTCTAAAGATGTTTAAGTGGCATCCTTTTGCATTTATAAAGAGTTAATCGTACTCGAATCATCTTATAAGTAATTAATTATACTTGACTTATCTTTCAACTCAACATAGAACGAATCTGAAACTCTCACTATAACAATTATTATACACGATAAGCAAGTAAAACTTGTTAGAACTATTACTTATATGTTTTATAACTGGAAACACACAACTTGTAACTATACTTAGTGGATTTGTTATGGAATTCGTAGACGATTACTCTTTTCTCTTTCTTTAGTCGTATCTTCTAGTAGATTTTATGAATAATAATAGTCTTTTGTTTCCCATCTAAGTGCATACGATCACATCGAGTGAAACGATTATGTTAATATACTTCTCTAAAGATGTTTAAGTGGCATCATTTTGCATTTATAAAGAGTTAATTGTACTCGAATCATCTTATAAAGAGTTAATTGTACTTGACTTATCTTTCAACTCAATATAGAACGAATCCAGAACTCTTACTGTAATAATTATCGTAGACGGTAAGCAAGTAAAACTTGTTAGAAATCTTACTTATGTGTTTTACAACTGGAAACACACAACTTGTAACTATACTTAGTGGATTTGTTAAGGAATTCGTAGACGATTACTCTTTTCTCTTTCTTTAGTCGTATCTTCTATTAGATTTGTTGAATAATAATAGTCTTTTCTTTCCCATCTAAGTGCATACGATCACATTAAGTGAAATGATTAGGTTAATATACTTCTCTAAAGATGTTTAAGTGGCATCCTTTTGCATTTATAAAGAGTTAATCGTACTCGAATCATCTTATAAGTAATTAATTATACTTGACTTATCTTTCAACTCAATATAGAACGAATCTGAAACTCTCACTATAACAATTATTATACACGATAAGCAAGTAAAACTTGTTAGAACTATTACTTATATGTTTTATAACTTGAAACACACAACTTGTAACTATACTTAGTGGATTTCTTAAGGAATTCGTAGACGATTACTCTTTTCTCTTTCTTTAGTCGTATCTTCTAGTAGATTTTATGAATAATAATAGTCTTTTGTTTCCCATCTAAGTGCATACGATCACATCGAGTGAAACGATTATGTTAATATACTTCTCTAAAGATGTTTAAGTGGCATCATTTTGCATTTATAAAGAGTTAATTGTACTCGAATCATCTTATAAAGAGTTAATTGTACTTGACTTATCTTTCAACACAATATAGAACGAATCCAGAACTCTTACTGTAATAATTATCGTAGACGGTAAGCAAGTAAAACTTGTTAGAAATCTTACTTATGTGTTTTACAACTGGAAACACACAACTTGTAACTATACTTAGTGGATTTGTTAAGGAATTCGTAGACGATTACTCTTTTCTCTTTCTTTAGTCGTATCTTCTAGTAGATTTTATGAATAATAATAGTCTTTTGTTTCCCATCTAAGTGCATACGATCACATCGAGTGAAACTATTATGTTAATATACTTCTCTAAAGATGTTTAAGTGGCATCATTTTGCATTTATAAAGAGTTAATTGTACTCGAATCATCTTATAAAGAGTTAAATGTACTTGACTTATCTTTCAACTCAATATAGAACGAATCCTGAACTCTTACTGTAATAATTATCGTAGACGATAAGCAAGTAAAACTTGTTAGAAATCTTACTTATGTGTTTTACAACTGGAAACACACAACTTGTAACTATACTTAGTGGATTTGTTAAGGAATTCGTAGACGATTACTCTTTTCTCTTTCTTTAGTCGTATCTTCTATTAGATTTGTTGAATAATAATAGTCTTTTCTTTCCCATCTAAGTGCATACGATCACATTAAGTGAAACGATTAGGTTAATATACTTCTCTAAAGATGTTTAAGTGGCATCCTTTTGCATTTATAAAGAGTTAATCGTACTCGAATCATCTTATAAGTAATTAATTATACTTGACTTATCTTTCAACTCAATATAGAACGAATCTGAAACTCTCACTATAACAATTATTATACACGATAAGCAAGTAAAACTTGTTAGAACTATTACTTATATGTTTTATAACTGGAAACACACAACTTGTAACTATACTTAGTGGATTTGTTATGGAATTCGTAGACGATTACTCTTTTCTCTTTCTTTAGTCGTATCTTCTAGTAGATTTTATGAATAATAATAGTCTTTTGTTTCCCATCTAAGTGCATACGATCACATCGAGTGAAACGATTATGTTAATATACTTCTCTAAAGATGTTTAAGTGGCATCATTTTGCATTTATAAAGAGTTAATTGTACTCGAATCATCTTATAAAGAGTTAATTGTACTTGACTTATCTTTCAACTCAATATAGAACGAATCCAGAACTCTTACTGTAATAATTATCGTAGACGGTAAGCAAGTAAAACTTGTTAGAAATCTTACTTATGTGTTTTACAACTGGAAACACACAACTTGTAACTATACTTAGTGGATTTGTTAAGGAATTCGTAGACGATTACTCTTTTCTCTTTCTTTAGTCGTATCTTCTAGTAGATTTTATGAATAATAATAGTCTTTTGTTTCCCATCTAAGTGCATACGATCACATCGAGTGAAACTATTATGTTAATATACTTCTCTAAAGATGTTTAAGTGGCATCATTTTGCATTTATAAAGAGTTAATTGTACTCGAATCATCTTATAAAGAGTTAAATGTACTTGACTTATCTTTCAACTCAATATAGAACGAATCCTGAACTCTTACTGTAATAATTATCGTAGACGATAAGCAAGTAAAACTTGTTAGAAATCTTACTTATGTGTTTTACAACTGGAAACACACAACTTGTAACTATACTTAGTGGATTTGTTAAGGAATTCGTAGACGATTACTCTTTTCTCTTTCTTTAGTCGTATCTTCTATTAGATTTGTTGAATAATAATAGTCTTTTCTTTCCCATCTAAGTGCATACGATCACATTAAGTGAAATGATTAGGTTAATATACTTCTCTAAAGATGTTTAAGTGGCATCCTTTTGCATTTATAAAGAGTTAATCGTACTCGAATCATCTTATAAGTAATTAATTATACTTGACTTATCTTTCAACTCAACATAGAACGAATCTGAAACTCTCACTATAACAATTATTATACACGATAAGCAAGTAAAACTTGTTAGAACTATTACTTATATGTTTTATAACTGGAAACACACAACTTGTAACTATACTTAGTGGATTTGTTATGGAATTCGTAGACGATTACTCTTTTCTCTTTCTTTAGTCGTATCTTCTAGTAGATTTTATGAATAATAATAGTCTTTTGTTTCCCATCTAAGTGCATACGATCACATCGAGTGAAACGATTATGTTAATATACTTCTCTAAAGATGTTTAAGTGGCATCATTTTGCATTTATAAAGAGTTAATTGTACTCGAATCATCTTATAAAGAGTTAATTGTACTTGACTTATCTTTCAACTCAATATAGAACGAATCCAGAACTCTTACTGTAATAATTATCGTAGACGGTAAGCAAGTAAAACTTGTTAGAAATCTTACTTATGTGTTTTACAACTGGAAACACAACTTGTAACTATACTTAGTGGATTTGTTAAGGAATTCGTAGACGATTACTCTTTTCTCTTTCTTTAGTCGTATCTTCTATTAGATTTGTTGAATAATAATAGTCTTTTCTTTCCCATCTAAGTGCATACGATCACATTAAGTGAAATGATTAGGTTAATATACTTCTCTAAAGATGTTTAAGTGGCATCCTTTTGCATTTATAAAGAGTTAATCGTACTCGAATCATCTTATAAGTAATTAATTATACTTGACTTATCTTTCAACTCAATATAGAACGAATCTGAAACTCTCACTATAACAATTATTATACACGATAAGCAAGTAAAACTTGTTAGAACTATTACTTATATGTTTTATAACTGGAAACACACAACTTGTAACTATACTTAGTGGATTTCTTAAGGAATTCGTAGACGATTACTCTTTTCTCTTTCTTTAGTCGTATCTTCTAGTAGATTTTATGAATAATAATAGTCTTTTGTTTCCCATCTAAGTGCATACGATCACATCGAGTGAAACGATTATGTTAATATACTTCTCTAAAGATGTTTAAGTGGCATCATTTTGCATTTATAAAGAGTTAATTGTACTCGAATCATCTTATAAAGAGTTAATTGTACTTGACTTATCTTTCAACTCAATATAGAACGAATCCAGAACTCTTACTGTAATAATTATCGTAGACGGTAAGCAAGTAAAACTTGTTAGAAATCTTACTTATGTGTTTTACAACTGGAAACACACAACTTGTAACTATACTTAGTGGATTTGTTAAGGAATTCGTAGACGATTACTCTTTTCTCTTTCTTTAGTCGTATTTTCTAGTATATTTTATGAATAATAATAGTCTTTTGTTTCCCATCTAAGTGCATACGATCACATCGAGTGAAACTATTATGTTAATATACTTCTCTAAAGATGTTTAAGTGGCATCATTTTGCATTTATAAAGAGTTAATTGTACTCGAATCATCTTATAAAGAGTTAAATGTACTTGACTTATCTTTCAACTCAATATAGAACGAATCCTGAACTCTTACTGTAATAATTATCGTAGACGATAAGCAAGTAAAACTTGTTAGAAATCTTACTTATGTGTTTTACAACTGGAAACACACAACTTGTAACTATACTTAGTGGATTTGTTAAGGAATTCGTAGACGATTACTCTTTTCTCTTTCTTTAGTCGTATCTTCTATTAGATTTGTTGAATAATAATAGTCTTTTCTTTCCCATCTAAGTGCATACGATCACATTAAGTGAAATGATTAGGTTAATATACTTCTCTAAAGATGTTTAAGTGGCATCCTTTTGCATTTATAAAGAGTTAATCGTACTCGAATCATCTTATAAGTAATTAATTATACTTGACTTATCTTTCAACTCAACATAGAACGAATCTGAAACTCTCACTATAACAATTATTATACACGATAAGCAAGTAAAACTTGTTAGAACTATTACTTATATGTTTTATAACTGGAAACACACAACTTGTAACTATACTTAGTGGATTTGTTATGGAATTCGTAGACGATTACTCTTTTCTCTTTCTTTAGTCGTATCTTCTAGTAGATTTTATGAATAATAATAGTCTTTTGTTTCCCATCTAAGTGCATACGATCACATCGAGTGAAACGATTATGTTAATATACTTCTCTAAAGATATTTAAGTGGCATCATTTTGCATTTATAAAGAGTTAATTGTACTCGAATCATCTTATAAAGAGTTAATTGTACTTGACTTATCTTTCAACTCAATATAGAACGAATTCAGAACTCTTACTGTAATAATTATCGTAGACGGTAAGCAAGTAAAACTTGTTAGAAATCTTACTTATGTGTTTTACAACTGGAAACACACAACTTGTAACTATACTTAGTGGATTTGTTAAGGAATTCGTAGACGATTACTCTTTTCTCTTTCTTTAATCGTATCTTCTATTAGATTTGTTGAATAATAATAGTCTTTTCTTTCCCATCTAAGTGCATACGATCACATTAAGTGAAATGATTAGGTTAATATACTTCTCTAAAGATGTTTAAGTGGCATCCTTTTGCATTTATAAAGAGTTAATCGTACTCGAATCATCTTATAAGTAATTAATTATACTTGACTTATCTTTCAACTCAATATAGAACGAATCTGAAACTCTCACTATAACAATTATTATACACGATAAGCAAGTAAAACTTGTTAGAACTATTACTTATATGTTTTATAACTGGAAACACACAACTTGTAACTATACTTAGTGGATTTCTTAAGGAATTCGTAGACGATTACTCTTTTCTCTTTCTTTAGTCGTATCTTCTAGTAGATTTTATGAATAATAATAGTCTTTTGTTTCCCATCTAAGTGCATACGATCACATCGAGTGAAACGATTATGTTAATATACTT